>JBBPBX010003985.1:37297-59210 GCA_038048925.1 Garcialebias charrua
CTTCTTTCACTGTTATCCCCTTGGTCCCAACGAGCTCATTTCAGCTGTGTGCCAGTTGTATCTGTCCACCGTTAAAAACATTTAAACAGTGTACACCAGCCATTTTGTTTAACAGCTGACCATCTTGATCACATTGATACAAACACAACGCGGTTGGGTTGTTGCCATGAAATTTCATTAAATGAATACAAAGAAATACGTTTGCAGCTTCTTCTTTTTTTCATCACAAAGACAGATTTTTTTTCTTCTGATGGTTAAAGATAGTGGAAATAAACTTTTTGATTTATCTTCTGTATCATATCAAGGTGATACATTTTCCTGTTGGAAGACGTCCTCTGTGAAAGAGACTTGTTCCTCCTATTCTTTTGGTCATCACGTCCAGTTGACTTTTGTACTATAAATGTAAAAGTAATAACTTATTAGTTCTCCTGCTTGGATTTATCAGCATGGACAGTTTACTTTCCTTGGTTTTTCACAGCTCTCTGCCAGTTCCTGTGTGCACCATCCTTGTACCCAGCGTGTTCAATAACAGAGTGACTGGTTCAGTGGCTGGCTGTGATCGCACTCATTCTGGCAACAAATACTGTATACTTTCCAACAAGAATGCCATAATCACAACAACTGAAAAAAATTTGAAGAGGTTTTTTGTGTAAAAAAATAAAAAAATAAAAAATTAAATAGATAAACCCAATTAATTAATGATGTTTCAAGTATTCAATATTTAAATAACTTTAAGAGGCAGGACATCGATTTGCAGACTTGTTTTTCAGTTTAGTGCAGCTGAGGAAAGCACGGCAAAATATCACAAACATTACAAGTTTCATTGTTTTTAATTTTAGATGTTAATGTTTTTTGTTGAGTGTCATGCTTTTGGTGTTCTCGTGCTTTTGTACATATGTTATTGTGCTATTTGTTTAGTCAATATTTTTGTTTATAGTTTTAATGTTTTTGAAAATACTGGTACAGTAGTCCCTCGCTACTTTGCGGTTCGACTTTCGCGGACTCACTCTTACACGGTTTTTCAACTATTACTTTAATCTTATTTGCATGATTGGGACAGTACCGATAAAAAGTTAATGAAAAAATACTGAATATGAATTATGATGGTAAAGTAGATGCATAGATACTGTATCATGAGTCCAAAAGAACAACATTACCCAAAAACCATTAGTGCTTCCGGCCGCTGTTTTCTGCCAAAATGAAGGGAAAGTTTTGATTCAATCTGAACCGGACAAAAAAGTTTGATCCTTATTCATAGTGACTTCAGCGCTCAGTGGATGCAGAGACGACCAGAACCAGACCAGGCTACTTCCCGCCTCATCAGTCAGTCTGAGCGCTGCTTGCCGGCCCAGGAAGCCTCTCAAGCAGGGAGGCATTGCCGGGAGGTCCGGTGTCTTCTCCAGAGCACACCCGAGTTTTTCTGGATTATTTGGACTTGATCGGGACCATTGTGTGGTTCAGTCCTGGCTCTCCAAAGGTTCGGCTCTCTCCAAAAGCGTCTTGGTGCTCAATGGCTACAGAGAGCCAATCAGAACCTGACCAGAACCGGACCAAGGCTGGTGAGTTCCTCATATGTAATTTTGCAGTACTATCTACATGCACAACAAACATATATGGACTGTACAGTACATATATGTATGTTGCTAAAATTTGTAGATTTGAGAGTTTAGAACATTGCCAGAGTATGCTAAGAGTTTATAAAGCCTTAAAATATATATACATACTAAAATCAATATACCGGTAGCCTTTGTACTTCACGTTTTTTTTACTTATTGTGGGGATGTCCGGAACGTGACCCCTGTGATAATCGAGGGACTACTGTATATCATTTATGATTTTTCTTTTATTTTGATGTGTGTGTGTGTGTGTGTGTGTGTGTTGAAATCATTTAACATATTTAGTTTCAATGATTCATTTACTCCTTTTTTTAAAGATATTTGCACATTTTTATTCTGTTCAGTTAGCACTTTTCTCCTCCAGGCCACCGTAGCTCATACTTCTAGTAATGTTTTCCTAGGGCTTGGTGAGTAACAAGATGTGTGTGTCTCACTTACATCAACGAGAAACCATAATATTAAAAAAGTGCACCAGTGAATCCCAATTTTCTTGTTGTTCCCTGTCCTGCTGGATCAAGGGCACGCACACACAAACATGCGCGCACGCACACACACACACACAAACACACACACACACACACACACACACACACTGGCAAAGTGAGTGTAATTAACTTTTCTAAACTCATTTGGATAATCTCTCCCTCAGTAACCTTAGCTTGTGTGAATTTCCCAATTAACTGTATCACAACAAAATCACAAAACAACTCCATGTGAAATTTCTTAATGAATTCTTTTGTCTCTGGCTGGCCCAGATGAGGCATGAGAAAGGCACATGTACGGTGAGCATATTAGTTAGGCGAGCCCATGTGATGGTGCCTGTTCATGGCTGACGGAGCGCTGGTATCCTCGGGCATCGCTGCCAAGCTGCCAGTCGGTGCCGTCACACCTTGCTGCCTTTAAAGATTGCCCTGCAGAGATGGGGAGGGGGTACGGAGGGTCTCGCATTTTTTTTAACAGCGCACAGTCTGGCAGCCCAGGAGGGTTTATGACTCGGGATCGGTGCCAAGAACTGCCCACCAGAGAGAAGGGGGTGAAGCAGGAGTGGAGGAGGGTGATGCAAAGAGATATGGGTGTAGTGCACACACTTGCACATAAATTCAGGCCTGTATCAGTTGCATTCCTAAAGGTATGTGTGTCTCAATTTGTGTGTGTGAACTTTGCTTTTAAATGTAGGACCCAACCGGCAGAAGTGCGTCCAACAAAATTATATGTCAAATACATTCATCAAGCTTTCCTCTAAGACAAGTTAAAGGAAAGAAGAAAGTATGTGCATGTATATATTGTATCCCTAGCACCGACACACACACACACACACACTTTGCCTTTTCTCGGTAATCCACACAAATGGCAGTGGATGGCAGAATGTAAATGAGCTGGTTATTACACAGCAACGTTCATCAAGCTGAGCTGGAAAGACTTCAATGGCCCTGATGAATATGCATGCAAATTTGTTAATTAAGTTAATTATTCTGCTGAAAATTCATTTGTCTTCCCAAGGACATTTCTGCAATGATTTTAACATGTTTCCACCATTAGTCATGCACGGCGCTATTGAAAATCACTTCTGCTCACCTTTTGGAAAGTTGCGACTAAAGAGGGAGATTGAACACCTACAAATGAGATAGAGGATCGACATGGTGAGTGGAGGAAGACGTATGAAGAGGCGTAGAGTAAGGTCGGAGGTAGGCAGCAGCTGGTGCAGCCTGAGGATAAGCTAGGACAAGCCAAAAAGCGGGGTCTGGAGGATATTAGCTCAGTGAGTAGAGCTTTTAGATGCCTGCTCCAGGTCCCAAAGTCCAGCTCTCATCAGGACCAAACAAGATGAAATGCTTTTTTATTCCTTCTAAATAATCAGCACTGTGAATTAAGAGGTGTGTCACTGATACCACATGTATGAAAGAGCAGACAAAAACATGTTTCAAGTGATATCAGTACTGTATTTTGTTTTCCCTAATATTATATAAAACTGTTATACTTCTTATTTTTATGTAATAAAATATAAAACATTGAATATGATCCTCACAATACACTTGATGCATGTTAATGATGTAACATGTATCAGCTGTTACACAATACATTGTGTATCACAATACAATCACAATACAAAGTGTATCACTATGCAATGTATATCGCAATAAATGTGTTTAACAATGCAAAGCACATCACAATACAATGTGTATCACAACACAGTTGATAAATGTTACTGATGTAACAAGTATTTGTAGCAGCTGTTACACAATACTATACATATCACAACACAATGTGTTTCACAATACAAAATGTATTACAATATAATGTGTTTCACAATACAGTAGGCATCACAACACAATGTGTATCACAATACAATGTCTATCATGTGTATCACCATACAGCTGAGACATATTACTGATGTAACATGTCTCAGCTGTTACACAAGACAATGTGTATCACAATACAATGTGTATCCCAATACAATGTGTATTGCACTACAATGTGGATCACAATACAAAGTGTATCACGATACAAAGTGTATCACGATACAAAGTGTATCACGATACAAAGTGTATCACAATACAAACTGTATCACAATACAAACTGTATCACAATACAATGTGTATCACANTCACCATACAGCTGAGACATATTACTGATATAACATGTCTCAGCTGTTACACAAGACAATGTGTATCACAATATAAAGTGTATCCCAATACAATGTGTATTGCACTACAATGTGTATCAAAATACAAAGTGTATCACGATACAAAGTGTATCCCAATACAAAGTGTATCACAATACAATGTGTATCACAATACAGCTTATACATGTTACTGATGTAACATGTCTCAGCTGTTAATACAATGTGTATCACAATACCATGTGTATCACAATATAATGTGTATCACAATACAAAGTGTATCATGATATAAAGTGTATCACAATACAATGTGTATCTCAATACAATGTGTATCATAATACAAAGTGTATCACAACACAAAGTGTATCATAATACAAAGTGTAGCACAATACAATGTGAATCACAATACAAAGTGTATCACAATACAAAGTGCATCACAATACAGCTTATACATGTTACTGATGTAAAATGTCTCAGCTGTTAATACAATGTGTATCATAATACAATGTGTATCACAATACAATGTGTATCACAATATAATGTGTATCACAATAGAAAGTGTATCATGATACAGTGTATCACAATACAAAATGTATCACAATGCATTGTGTATCACAATACAATGTGTACCACAATACAAAGTGTATCACAATACAGCTTATACATGTTACTGATGTAACATGTCTCAGCTGTTAATACAATGTGTATCACAATACAATGTGTATCACAATACAATGTGTATCACAACACAAAGTGTTTCACGATACAAAGTGTATCACAACACAATGTGTATCACAATGCAATGTACATCACTATATAATGTGTATCACAATACAAAATGTATAACAATACAAAGTGAATTATAATATACAAATTGTATCACAATTTAATGTGCAACACAATAAAGCTCAGAGGTGGAGACTCCAGTCACATAACTTGGACTCGAGTCATTAATATTTAGACTTTAGACTTGACTTGAAAAAATGTTCAGAGACTTGAGACGTGACTTGACTTTAACACCAATAACTTGGGACTTGAATTGGACTTGAACCTGTTTACTTGAAAATACTTGATATTTCCCCCAAATCTAAAGTTTAAAACACATTAATAAAATTTGTTAATTTTCACTCATTCCTTATTAACAGATACAGACCGCCCCTCTCAGCACCATAGACGGAGTTGCAACACTCTTTGAACTAACCGATACACAGTTACGTGGTTCATGGAGCTCTCAATAGTTCCAAATAGCTTATTGCTGTCAGTCAGTTTGAGCAGCTACTATAATAATAATAATAATTATTATTATTACTACTGGCGTGACATAATGCAAAAAAACGAGAAAAAAAACCCACTGAGAATGAACTACGTTCAATGCTGGAACCATTGATATTTGGAACTATTTGCAGCTGCATGACCCACATTCCATTCTTTCTATAGAAGTCTATGGGAGTGTTGCAACTCTCTTTTTATACGGCTCTGGTCCCTCTGTTTTTCCACACGTGTGCGTGAGCTGCAACACAACCAATTAAGTTAACAAGATTTTTTTTAATCGGCAGAACAAACAAAAAAAATGTGTGCGAATGGCTAAAGCAGAAGAAGGGATCGCTGCACCCTTTTTAGATCCAGTGTATCTCAAACAGCTGCTTTGGATCTAGCATTTTCTCTTTTGTGGGTGGAACACCATGTGTTGGGCAGTCGAGACATGAAGACAGAGGTGACACAAAAAGTTAGAGGTAAATATTCTACATGTATTTAGTGTGCTTTTTTCCTGTATTTTTATATATTTATTCATTTATTGTCTAAAATTGTAATAAGGGCTCTTTTGCTGTTGTTAATTTGATGTTTTCTCAGATCTGATCCTGGAAGATGCTGCAGATCCTACAAAGTCAGAGCAACCCGTGACTCCTGGTGATGAAGATCAAAAGGACTGTGAAGATGGAGGATGTTTGCTGCTTACTGTAAGAGGCAGAAGAATGTGCAGACCTGTCCAGCCCTACAGCTAAGTCACTACCTCAATGTTGTTGATGGACAGAACACCCTCTTGTTCTGGACAATGAACACTCAGACTCTTCCTTCCCTGTTTAATGTGGCCACCAGAGTTTTGGCAGTGCCTGCTTGCAGTGCTCCAGTGGAGCCAGTTTTCAGCCACGGAGGCCTCATTTTACAGCCTCATTGTGCACAAATAGACTTTTCACCTGTTTGGTCTTTTGCAAATGCAGTGCAGAATAGTTAACTGAAATATCTTAAATTGCAGATTCCTGTTAATTGTTCAGTTCGTGTATTTGTTTTGTCTTGTGTCACTCACACATGGACACATACAAACACATGTTCACTCAGTGACCAGATGAGAGAGGAGAGGGAGAAAAAAAATGCTATTCTAGTTCTTTGTATTGTACTGTACTGTGGAAATGTGAGCACTTTTTGTCTGAACATGGAGTTCTACTTTTATTTTTTTACTCAATGTTCTGGAAAATTATAGTTTAAAGTATGACTATTCTTGCAGCTGAGTTTAACTGAACTGTGCAATATAGAGGTGCAAATTTTTTAAATTACACTTTGTGTGTTCAGCTGCACATGTTTTATCAAGATTTGAAATAAATACAGGTTTAAAAAGAACACATGGTCTATTATTTACATTTAACATACAATTGCAACATTGTTTTTAAAAAAAAAAGACTCGAAAGGACTTGAAATTCCAAGTCTCAGACTTGGGACTTGACTGTTGCCTGTCTTGACTTGAGCCTTGACTTGACTTTCTTTACTTGAAACTTGACTCGGGACTTGAGGATAAAGACTCGAGACTTACTTGAGACTTGCAAAACACTGACTTGGTCCCACCTCTGAGCTTTAGTAAATTAAAAACCACTATAAGTCAAAAGTTCAACACCATTCAGTCCCTTAGGACCGTTTTGATTTTTGACACCCCATTTAGAAAACTGGCTAGAATTTTATGAATGCAACTGTTTGAAATGTGTGCAAAGTTTTTTATTTGACTTTGTTTTGATAGATAAAAGTAAATGCATGATGCACGACAAACTAAGATGCCAGAAGAACAAAAGTTTGCCTAATATGATACCATTTTGGAGTGGTGGCGCATAGGTTAGAGACAGTGGGCATGTGATCGGAAGATCACATATAGTATAAATAAATAAATATTTAAAAATAAATAAATAAATAAATAGATTTTTAAAAAATCATTTTTTTACTAAGGTGTACAGTATTGAACAAAATCTATAGAAGTACATCTAGATTGTGTGAGAATGGAAATAAAGCCTTATTTTCTACATGAATATGTCACTTCAGAACTTAATGTAAACAACAAATTATACATTTTTGAAAAATAAATAAATAAATATCCAAGAATCCTAAATATTTACAAAGTAACATCAGTAACATAGCTGGTACATGTTACTGATGTTACTTTGTAAATATTTAGGATTCTTGGATATTTATTTATTTATACTATATGTGATCTTCTGATCACATGCCCACTGTCTCTAACCTATGCGCCACCACTTCCAAATGGTATCATAATAGGCAAACTTTTGTTCTTCTGGCATCTTAGTTTGTCGTGCATCATGCATTTACTTTTATCTATCAAAATAAAGTCAAATAAAAAAACTTTGCACACATTTCAAACAGTTGCATTCATAAAATTCTAGCCAGTTTTCTAAATGGGGTGTCAAAAATCAAAACAGTCCTAAGGGACTGAATGGTGTTGAACTTTTGACTTATAGTGGTTTTTAATTTACTAAAGCTTGTTGTGTGATCAGATCTAAACATCTGCAGCATTCAAAGAATACAGTAGATGATATACATGTTATAGATGATATACATGTTGATCTGGCAAAAACAAATAAAAATGTTTTTATTTCATTATATTTAATATAGAATTACTCCTAAAGACAAAAGTCAGCTGTAAGCTGTTTGGATTCCAAATTATTGCCACATCCTTCAGAACTGGCCAACAAATAAAATAAAACCAAAGTGGAGACTTCTGGATGCAAAAAAAAAGACATTTCCAAGGATCCTGTAGTTTCATCGTAAAATCTGCGGAAACCTGTTAGTGTCAAAAAGAGACACAAAAATAAGAATGTGCACATTTTGAGGATATATAGCGTGACAAAACAATTTCTTGATTTTCAGAAACAATAGAAGGAAAGTGCCACAGAACATGAAAGATTTTAAATATTAGTGCTGTCAGACAGATGTATCAAATGTTTTGTTGCACTGTGGGTTTGAGACAGGGCTGATGGTCCTTTCTGTAAACCAGTAGGGAGGGGAATTGAAACAACATGCAACTGGGGACAGAAAGCTTTAGGCAAGCTTCAACTGATGAGCAGAACTGTGTAAGAAGAACTAAAGTCTGGTCACGCAATAAAAGTCATGTTTGTTACAGACCAAAGAATAAAGTTAGCTTGTCATATATATATACTGCAATATACATGTTTCTTTCTCACTTTTTTGTCAACACCACATCGTTTTTTTAACAATCACAACATAGTGTTTAAATTAAACTAAAGTAATCTGGTTTATTCAAAAGCCTAAATATTATACTATAGTATCACACTGTTGCACAGGGAGCAAGGAAAAGAGGTTTCCATGCTAAAACTCCCCTCAACTCAATTATCTTATACAGATCTCAGATGTAAAATGTTAAATAAGTAAGTTTGTGAGTGAGTGAGTAAGTTTATGGGACTGCCAGGGCCTGAAATTATATATATTTTTAAAAATAGCAATGAAATTAAATTAACTTTAAAGTATATAAAAACATGGGTACGTTTTAAAGAGCATATTCAAAACTACTCAAAAAAGAGACAATACAAAGTATCAAAGTATTTGTAGTCAGTGTAATAGATACAGAAGAAAATGTAACAAAGGTGTAGTAGTCATCATTATCAAATAGGACAGTTTATAGTGTCTTAAATTCACAGTAAATGGTTCACTCGTCACCTTACGGCCAGCTGGATGACAGGTCAGGAGTTAAAGCTATCAGCTTTACCTCCCATCCAAGCTAAGCTAATGAAAGCATTATAACACTGTAGTATTCTGCAACTCCCATTTAAATTAGCAAACACAATGTTATAAAAAGCAGTAGGGCAACATATTTTGTTAACAAGTCCTATTTTATCTAAATTTACAGTGGTGCGTGTTCCAAAATTCTTTATTTATATTTTTATTCCTAATAAATATCTAACTTTTTGTGATACTGTTTGCTCAGAAAATAATACAGAAACAATTTGTCTTTTTTTAAAAATAAATTACATTTCTTATCAATAGTTTTTATAGCTTTTTTCATCAAATTTGATTCTTACATCTTCACACGCTGAGCTGAAATTAGAACTCCATGTTTCATCCACGTTGGCTTTAAGTGCAGGTGCAACCCAAGGTTGTGCACTCGGTTCTCTTTTGTACACCCTTTTCACACATGAGTGCCCCCCCAGTCCTTGGCCTCCTCATCAGCAATGATGAGTCTGCAGACAGGAGTGAGGTGCAAAAACTGACAGCAAAGTGTGAGGAGCTTCAAGTGAAATAAAACATCACCAAGACATGAGATGGTTACAGACATTTGTAGAGCACATCCACGATTGATTTCAACTGCAAAGTACTGGAGAAGGAAAAGCTTCTCATGTCAGCCTGAATGAAGAACTTTGTTTGTGGCACTAAATGAATGTTTGAGATTGGGAAAGCTTGAGAGTACTGTACATTAAAAAAAACTTCCACACTTCTTTTGAGATCATTTACACATGTTATTCATTAGAACTGTTCTACAGCTAAGAGCAGAACAAGCTCTTCAGAAAAGTGAAAAACAAAAACCAAGTATTTATTCAGCATTTTAACCTTCTACATCTCTCACAGTTTGATGTCTCAGCATCGACAAAGTTAGATGTTGTCATGTGGAACAGGACTGAGGGGCATCCGAAGATCTCTGGACTGTGTGATGCTGGTCTGCAGGACAAGTGAGAGGTGCGTAGCTGAGGCCTGGGACCTCTGTGGACATAGCTTCAGGTGAGACAAAGCATTCTGGGGAACATTGTAAATGAAAACTAAAGCTCTGCTCAGTTCAGCCGAGCTAGGCTGAGACTGCATTGAGATAGAAGTAGAAAGTTCCTGGAAAAACTTTGATGTAGACTGCCACATTGCAGCCATTTTAACAATTTGACAGTTTGTGTTGGGGCTCACTCTCAGCTACCACCATACCAAATTTCAGCTCAACGTAACAACAAATCGATGAGTTATAATTTTTTTGTTTTTTTTGGCTATGGTGACCATCTTGGATTTTTTATTTGGATTCGGCATGCCCAAAGCCATTTAAATTTCATTTTGGTGGTCATTTTATACGTTTCATTTAAATTTGGTATTTATTGAGCATTGCTTTCAGCTACCACCACACCAAAGTTCAGCTTAAAAACTAAAAATGGATGGTTTATAGTGTTTATTTATTTTTTTGTTTTTTTTAGCTCAGGCAATTATCTTAGATTTTTGCTTTGTAATCAGAGTAAATTAGGGATCAGTCTTAGCTACAATACACCAAATTTCAGCTGATTAGCTCTTAAAAAAAACTCAGAGTTATACTCATTTGAAATTAGCTTTGGTGGCCATCTTGAATTTTTTATTAGAATACAGAATGTGTTGTGCATCACTGTCAGGCACCACACCGAATTTCAGCTCAATATATTTAAAAATAGCTGAGTTAACATGTTTTTTTTTCACCTTTTAGCTATGGTGGCCATCTTGGATATTTGATTTGTATCAGGAATGCATAACAACTCACTCTCAGCAACAACCAAACCAAATTTCAACTCAGTATTTCAAAGACTAACTGATTTATAGTCAATTTTGAATTTTCTGAGGTAGCTGTGGCTCCACAAGTGAATTGGTATAGGTGGCTGTCTGTCCCAAACTACTTTAAGAAGGTTTTGGGGGGGCAGCTTGAAGGCTATCTGAATTTGACAACAACAGACTCCAAACCAGCTATGAAGTATCTTGGACGGGGACTGTTACAAGATACAAGATATCCCACATAGTTTCATACATGTCGTACGATGGTAAATAATTTGAATCAGGCAGCACAAACACCTTTTGCAGCACGGCGATGACCCCAGGAACACATCGACAGCTTACAGTCAGAGCCACCAAAAGCAGGTGCAGAGTAGAGTCTGAAACAGACAGATAAGGTAAAACAGAGAGAAATACTGACTGAGATAATGATTGACGACATACAGGTGTGGCACAACTGGTAGAGCTGCTGCCTCTCAGCCAGCAGGTTCCTGGTTCAAATCCCAGTCCAGGGGCCTTTCTGGGTGGAGTTTGCATGTTCTCTCCGTGCATGTGTGGGTTTTCTCCGGGTACTCCGGTTTCCTCCCACAGACCAAAAACATGCATGATAGGCTGATTGGCAACTTTAAATTGTCCAGAGGTGAGAGAGTGAATGGTTGTTTGTCTCGTTTGTCTCTATGTGGCCCTGTGATGGACTTGCAACCCGTCCAGGGTGTACCCCGCCCCTTGCACAATGATTGCTGGACATGGGCACCGGCGACCCAAAAATGGAAGAAGTGGGTAAATATATAATGGATGGATGGACATAAAGGTGTCAAGTCAAGTCATTTTTATTTGTAGAGCACATTTAAAGACTTTATTTAAAACAGAAACTGTTGTCAAAGTGCTTAACAACAACAATGGGAGTCAAATGAATTTTAAAAATACCAAAACACTAATGATAATACTGAAGAATTAATAAAATAATTTAAAACGTAGAAGCCCAGAACTAAAAACAAATGAAAACACCAGGGGCCTCATGTATCAACGGTGCGTACGCACAAAAACCTTGCGTACGCCATTTTCCACGCAAAACTCCGTATGTATCAAAACAGAACTGAACGTGGAAATGTGCGCAGCTCCACGGCAACTCCAAGGCTGGCGTACGCACGTTTCTGTGGTTTTGGTTCCATTGGCGACACCTAGAGGTGATTCTGAGAAACTGTTCATGATGTGAAAATCATTATTGTTCACACCAAACACACATGATTAACAATTATTACATCCACATGGACGCAATTAGAATATAACTATTCTATGATTTGGTTAATTATAACATTTTGTTGCTTATGTATAAGGCACATAAAGGCATGTTGCCTGACAATATTCAAACACATTTTGTTAAAAGAGAGAGTGTATATTTTCTTAAAGGAATTGAGATGTTTGTGAAGCCTTATTTTAGTACTAGTTTGAAGGAACGATCCACAATAATTCAGGGAATAGGATTGTGGAATGGTTTGGAAGATACTGTTAAGAATGCCAGATCACTGTGTACATTTAAGAGACTGATAAAGACGAGTTTCTTGGAAGAATATGGGAATCGTTAATACATATATCTACTTAAGTTGTTGTCTGATTTGATTAAGATGTTTGAGTTTTTATGTTTTTAATTTAGCTAGATTGTTATTTTCTTTTTGAAATAAAATTTTATATATATAATTTGATTTACATTAGAATTGAGTAAAAAGGGGCAGTTTTCATAAGACTAGTTCTTCTTCTGCCACCTTTCATTTTATTTAGTTTACTTTTTGTTATTGTATTGTATGTATAATTGTCATGTTTTTAAATTAAATAAATAAATTTTCAAAAAAATAAAAATAAAAAACAAAATAACCTGCAAAAGATATAAAAAACTGTCAAAGTATGCAGGACTTTTATATTGAAAACAGACTTATACTGCTACAAAAATCTTTACAACACATATACACACACATGGTAAGTTGCCTTTGGCACAGGCCCTGAGTACAGGGTGTACAAAAACACAATTGTTATATATGGTTTTTAAACCTTGGTTCTAAATCATGGCATTTTTAATTTACTGACAGAGAAAACATGGAGTATGCTTTGTAACTTTTGTTTGTATTCTGGTGCCTCGTCTTTGTGGTTTGAACAAACATTATTTGTTAAACCTGTTATGGTTAGTTGTGGTTATTTGGAACGGGCTCTGCCCTCTGTAGTAACATAGCAAGCCTTGCTATGCCTGCACACAGCAAAGGTCATATATGCATGCTCACTCAGGCCCAGGAGGCCTGAACAGAATTAGGTCAAGTAGATAAAAACGCAGGAAGGCCTCAGAGGCAAACCTTTCTGCTGTTAGTTTTGCTGTGTTTTGCTGTGTTGTCAAATAGAACTCCCCAAAATAAATAGAAAGAACACTTTGTTAGATGAGCTGAAGGCCTCTTAAAACAGAGCTCTGTGATTTAAGGCCTGTTAAAAATGAAAAGAGTTTTTAAAGCATTTGAAACAAAGATAATTAAAATAAAATGTAATCTTTGAATGAGCATTTTTGAACCATGCTACAGCAGCCAGACACAGAGGCTCTAACGCACACACACACACACACGCGCACACGCACCCACACACACACACATACATTTTAGTGTGAGGAGCACGGTCTCTTATCTTAAACACAGCTGAGACACAGGAGAAAGTCAGGCCTTGGTTCAAAAGAAAAGTGAAAAGCTTCAGATGGGAATGTGAACTTTTGTGAAACAGAATTTTATTGAAGCAAAATGTTTTCTGGATGTCAAGTAATTAACTGAATATGCAGAATTATGTATTGTGGTAAAAAGAATGTTATTTTATGTTTTCTTTTAAGATTCACAGTAAACCAAAGAGGTTCTCCACTGCTGATGGTTGAAAAATAGTTTTTGAATATTACATAGCACGTTATAAGAGTGTTTTTTCCACAGTTTGAGTAAATTTAGGTAAAAGTTGAGGATCTGGGTGAAAGTTGAAAACTTGTTCTGACTGAAAAAGTTGGAACTTTGCCAGATGACAGATGGCATTAGGTCATTCTCTGGTGAAGGGAGGGTGACAGCTGGAGAGACATTATGTCACCAGTCCGGTGAAGGCTGGGAAAGTTGCCTCATCACTGACCAATGAAAAAACAGGAAAATGACATGGTTGTCTAGAATAGTGGGGGTCAAACCCTTTTCTTGACTATAAATAAGGCTGTCTGAGAGGAGAAAGGGGCTGAAGATTTTTTGAAGACCATTTGGATATTACTGGACAAAGATGGACGCTCTGGAACTACAAAGAAGAAGATAGAATATTCTAAAAAGACTCTCCTTGGACAAAAAAGGAGATATTTTTGCTTCAGCCTGGATCCCTTGCTATTCTTCTTCAAAAATTGGATTAATTGCAGAGCTGGAATATAGCCTCAAATCTCGATTCAGGATTGAGGTATTTTTTCCTTACCTTTGGTAAAAAGCCCCTGTGGATTTGCCGAACAGAAGGTAAGGAAATATTCCCATTCTTGTCCAGAGCATTAAAATTATATTAAATTTAGTATAAACAAGCAACAAGACTGCTACTACCTTAAGACAGAAAATCAGTTACAAGGATAACTTTGTTTGGTGAAAAATTAAATGAATTTTGGAAGAACCGAGCGCTGTTTATGTTAGTGGAACAAAGTGTACTTTTTATCTCCGCTCTGCTGTTGAGGGCCTCACGGCAGCTCGACTGAGCAATGATGGATTAAAAGCCGCTCTTTTGTGGAATACTATTTCTCCTGATTTGAAAAGATTTTTTGTGGAACAAACAAATTCTTTTTGATTTAATTCAACTATTAGTTAAGTTACTGTTTTGGGTCATCCGAGACCGACCCCGGAGCAGGATCTGCCCACTGAAGGCTGACTGGCCTTGGACTGAGAACTGAGAAAACACGGTGTGCTCTTTATCTCCACCCTGCTGAAAATACCTCATCAACTGGACAGAACCAAGAATTTTGTTGAAAAAACTACAAGCTTTGATGAATTAAAGCAGAGAGTCAGGAGTGCAGCGGGCAAGTTGTTTCTGTAAGTACACTATGTTCCAATTTTAGGCTCCGGCCGGCTAAGGAAGGCCTGTTCATCAGTACCACAGAAGCTTGAAGGGAGTTTGGAGGAAGTTTTGTACATCGAAGGTCAAGCGTAAAGTAGTTTACAGTCTAAAAGAACACAATGTTCTATTTTTAGTCTCCGGCCTGCTTCGGAAGGTCTCTCGTCAGTACCACAGAATAAAATGATGGATTAAACATCATTTAAAGGAAAATACTATTTTTCTGAATCCTTGATGTGAAGGAAGACATCCATTTGGCCCTGAACAGTTTTGATGGATTACAACTGGGATTTTTAACACGACAGAATTACCTGGAGGTTTTTCTGTGGAATTACAACGAAGACTTATTCAGTCTGCTGGAAGTGCAGACTTTCCTGACTGGATTATAACAGGATTAAATGAAGATTTCTTTGGTGGGATTACAAAACAAGTTTTTCCTAAAGTGGATGATTACAAAACAAGTTTTTCCTGAAGAATTAAAAACACAAGCTTTTCCTATGTGGGATTAAACAAAGATTTGTCCAGTCTGCTGGAGTGCAGACTTTTAATTGGAGCACAACAGCATCACCTGGAGGTTTTTTCTGTGGAACAACAACAAGATTTCCTGATAGGATTGGAACAAAGTTTTCTGGTGGAGATAAAAACACAAGTTGGAACACACCAAGATTACCTGGATGGATTAAACATATTTGATCGGAATCAGATTATTGTAGAATAAACCAACATTTTAGAAGATTATACAAATTATACATTGGATTGCAACTCAATTTAATTAAAGCTAAAAACACATTAAGACCCAGCGTGTGGAGGACATCTTTGGTGAGCTGTGAATCACTTTATCTCTTAAATGCAAATCATGTAACCTGATTAATCTTTTCTGTAGTAAGTAGTGCTTATGCTGTTAAATCCCCTGCAATTAAATATTAAAGAATATAAAACGTACAAATTTGGATTTTTCATTCGACTCACCTTGATATTAAATGATGGGAAACTTGGTTCAAGATAACAACAAGATTATTGGAGGTTTTAAATGGTTGTGTTAGCCAAAAAGATATAAACAACATCCTAGGATTTTACTTTCCAAGATCCTAAAATTTATTAGGCCAGAAACAATTACCATCTACAGAGGTAAGCTGTCGTTTAATGCATGTTTCTCCGGGAGATACGATCTGACTCCATTCTGCTAAGTCAGGCTATCAAATCGGAGTGGGACTAAGGGTGTGACATGTCAGATGTAGACAGTGAACAAGCCTAAGTGAATTACCTCGTCTCAGCCTTAATTCTAACTAATCTTGAGACATATCGGGTAATACTCGTGTGCAAGGATAAAAGTTAAAAAACCCGTTACTGGAGAGGCTGGAGTGAGGACTTGTCGCAAGATCCTGCGGCTAACCTCACTCACGTAGAATTAACAAAACAGAAAGACTGAATAGTCTTGCACAGCTTCAATTCTTGTTTTTTGGTTATTTTTAGCTGTTTTAGCAGTTGAAAAACGTGATGCATGATGGGACAAGACGACATTCCTCTGGTGCAAGGCATATTTAAATGAATTTGCATATTTATATGGAGGCGTGTCAAAGGCGGAGTCGGCCACTCTCTCATGTACTTTGAGATTTTTATTAATGAAAAGTGCATTATAAATGGAATTCATTATTATTATTATTATTCATGTGCGCTCAATTCCACGTTGATTGTGATGTACAAAAGCAATGTGCGTGGATTCCGGCGTACGCACAGTTTGATACATCTGGATTTTTTTGTGCGTACGCCGTTTTCTGGATTTGACCGTACGTCACTTTTCAGTAAGAAGTCCACGCAAGTCTTTGTACATGAGGCCCCAGATCAACTCACACTGTGAGAACAGATGAGTGAGTTTTTAGCAGAGATTTGAACTGAGGAAGGGAGGTGGCCTGTCTGATGTTGGGGGGCAGGTTGTTCCAGAGTTTGGGGCCCATGACTGAAAATGCCCGATCTCCTCGGAGCTTCAGTCTTGTTTTAGGAACAGCCAAAAGCAGCTGATCGAATGATCTCAGGGCCCGGGAGGGAGCGTATGGTTCCTGTAGCTCGGAGAGATAAAGGGGTGCAAAGCCATTTAGGCATTTGAAGGTCAACAGAAGACTCTTAGACTATTCTGGACCTATTCTGGACTGCACTGGGAGCCAGTGAAGGGAGGACAGAACTGGTGTGATGTGTTCAGACTTGTGAGTTCTGGTTAAGAGTCGAGCAGCGGCATTTTGGACGAGCTGGAGATGTGAGATGGAGGCCTGGCTGACCCCAGCATATAGTGCATTACAATAGTCCAAACAGGTCGTGATAAAGGCATGGACCAGCTTCTCAAGGTCAGGTCTGGACAACACTAGCTTGAGCTTAGCTATCTGTCTTAGTTGGAAGAAGCTTTTTTGCAGAACAGAATTGATTTGTTTGTCAAACTTGAAATCAGAGTCTAAAACCATCCCGAGATTTTTACCAATGGCTGAAGAGAGTCCAGGTTGACAGGATCAGAGGCCGCAGTTGAGCTAGGGCTAAAGACAAGGACTTCAGTCTTCTCATCGTTGAAACTTAAAACATTTGAAGCCATCCAGGCCTTGATGTCATCTAGACACAAGTACAGGTGTGGTAATTAGCAAATTAGGACCAGGTGTGCAAAGGCAGGAAAAAAAAAAACAGCACAAAACTGCAACTTCACAAAATACAAAATACGGAGTCAATTAAAACGCACACACACATACACACACACACACACACACACACACACACAAAACCCCCAAAACAAACAACTAAATTTAAACTGGCACTCCTTCAAGGAATACATGTGGCCTGTGGCATTGAATGCAAAGGCTTTAAACAAAACTGTCACATGAACATTCATACCTGCCATCCCTGGAAACATGCACAATCATTACTTAGAGGTTTTTATGAAAACAAATCCTGTGGTTTATCTGGTATTTTGCTAAAAGGCAAATTAAATAACATTTCCTCTCTCTCACACACAGTCAGTTACACAATCGTCCATCTTTTCCGGTTTAAAAAGTTCAAGACCACAACAGTCACATCACACTGCACGAGTCTTAGCCCACATTACCAGGCCTCCAGTTTTTCAGATCTCTAGTTGTCTTATTAAGAAACACAACCCCTCATCAGTAACAAACTAAAATCATACGCTTTAACAAGTTAAAGTATTATATGAAAGTTACAAAGCGAGAGAACCTAAATGGAGTTTTGGTAAAAACAAGACAGATGGGAACTTTCTGAGAGAAACATCAGGCCGCTCTGTTTGATACATCAAATGGCCAGTTTTAACAGAGGCAGCAAGGCTTAGTGCGAATATCCAGATGTTTGATTTGTTAATTAAGTCTCCATGGTGGGTAATCACAATGTTTTTCTATCTGACAACAGCAGGTAAACAGAGAAGGATGACCCTAAAATATAGAAAGCTGACAGGCTGCAATTGTTCTGTAAAGTTTATGTCTAAAAAAAAAAAACTCACCAGGAGCCCAAAAAGTTGGTCAGACAACAAACTAAACACAAAAATCACAGCTGAAGAATTATACATGGAACAATAACTTTTTGCCAGCTTTTGAATGTGTCTGTGTGAATGTTTGTGTGTGTGTGAAAAACATAGTACAGTATATTATATCAGAATAAAAGACATGGGTGAATGAATGTGTTGTGCAAAAGCTGCAATGTTTCAATACCAGATCCCCTCTGGTGGAAAACTGCAGCATTGCAGTAAAACATGTACAGACCACAAGGTTGCACGAATGGAAAAATCACCAATTGTTATAATTTTAACAAAAGTATTTTAAATGATGGCACCGTGAACTTTTAAACTGATGGCCAAGCAAACAGGGTTATATTTACATTTTTGTTTTTTTTGGAGAGTCATAGATCAAAATCCCTTTCTTATTTTTTACTTCTTTTATAGCATTTTCATGGCAATGTTGATCAGTAGATTGGGATTATTTGCATTAGTGAAATGTCACACATGTCAGTGTGCACCGTATGAGGATAAAACCATCCATAGCTGTTCACCAAAACAGTTGTTTGGAACAATAAGGCCGACACATTTAATCGACTTGCATGCGTTTGTCTGACAGTCCAGATTAACAAGCAATAAGACTTTATTAGCAGCACGTACAAAGTGCACACGCATTTACACATTCGAAAGGCATCAATTAAGCTCGCATATGGTAGAAGCAATTATCGTTACAGATAACAGAAATTAAAGGGGAGATACTGATGCGAAAGAGAAAGGCGAGTCGCCTGCGAGAAAAGACAAAAATATAAGGAATGCCGAGGCCAGGGAGGGCTGGTAGCAGCAGCTACATAAGAAAACAACAGCAGCTGTTTGGCTCGTGGCTAAAAGCAGGATTGAACAACAACATCATTTGCCGGGAAAACAATTCAGGACAAAAGAATGGCTCAAAGATAAAAAATGGGATTTTGTATGCTGTATATTATTCTTGTTTTTTGATGCAGTTTTTGCGTTGCTTTAAAAGTCCAGTTTGTCCCTATATGGAACCAGAAAGTAGATGATGCATCACACGTAGCATTGAGGGTTTTAAATCTACTTCACACAAAAGTCAATAGCATTAAAGGTTAAATAAATCGCATTATTAAACAACATTATTTTGCACAGCCAGAGTATCAATTTCCCTTTGCAGCTACACAAACACACCGTACACACACACATTCGCAGCTCAGAGCCGTGTGCCAGAGAAAGCGTGAGCACACCCGCGATTGCTCTGCCCTTGACTTGTATCCATTCATCAGAGCGTGCTGGATGGTTTAGTTAATTAAGCTTAATCTAACCCCAGAGACACAAGTGCTGTGACTGAGGCCCACTGAGTTGTCCCCATAGGGTCCTCTCTGGACCCCCTGTGGAGCCGTCAGGGCCTCGTCACACAGTGTACGTACACTGACAGACCTCTGGAGAAACACTTTCCGTGTGATAAAGCTGAAATGTTTTCCTCGAAACAAAAAAAAAGGAATTATACATGATAAAAAGCATATTAGGTGCGAAGGCTTTGACAGGAGACAGAAGTAAACACATCTGTTCGGTTATAATACCACATTTTTGGACAGTGTAAGTATTCCCAGTACTATGTGATAAGTAGATTTACTTTGAACTGTAAAAACTTACAGCACTGTTCTGAAGTGATGTGATACAGGAGAAAAGATGTGATTTTATCAGCCAATTTCTTTAACACAACATGAAGCCTTTAGAAACACAAAGGTCAACTTAACAAGTGACAAAATACAGCGTCATTGATGCAAGGTATTTTAACTACAGAGATTTATCAAATGTGAAAAAATGACTACCAGAGCGACAGTTTGTATACAAAACAATGCAGAAAGGATGGTTTTACTGGACTTGGTTTACAAGTTTTTGCCTGCGAGGAATCATTTGAAAAAAGAAAAAAAAAAGACATTTTATTCTCCAATACTGTCTAATTGTCACAAGAGAATGTTGTGTAATTCTGTGTATCATGAGCTCTTAACTTTTTTTATTTAGAGGCAACTTTCGTATTGTTTCTCTACAGTAAAAATATCAGGTTGTCTCTCTTGTGATAGTGTTTTCAGTGGTCCTCAATGATTAAATAGGCAATAATAAATCAGATCATGTAACACTAAACTAAAAACAGCAACATGTCTGCATTGGTTCTTAAGAACCAATGCAGACATGTTGCTGTTTTTAGTTTTCTACATTTGCCTTATAATCTATCTGTTTTGCTACTTGGACATATTTTTTACTTGTTAAAAAAAAGGAAAAAAAAGAAAAAATATAATAAAAATCTGTATGCCTTTCTTATGATTGTCTATTGTTGTCGCTGCTGTCATCATTCTTTGTTGAAACGAGGTCTCTCTTGTAAATGAGTCCTTGAGGCTCATTGGGATTAATCTGCCTAAATAAAGGTTGAATGACAAAAAACAACAACAACAAAAAAAAGAAGAAAAGATCAGCTATTTTTATTTCAGATTTAAAAAAATGTAATATGTAGAAAGTAATACTAGCATCAACTGGATTCCTTACTGTTGCCATCCTGAGCGTTAGTTTGATCAGTATTAAAGTTCAAGTCATTGAGAGGAAGTAAAACTTCTTACGTATTTCTTTTAAACCATGTTCCTTTATTGTCATTACTTGCTGAATCAGTTTTTTTTTCCTACGTCAGAGTTCTGTAAGTGTGTCTTCCTCTTTCTTATGAAACAATTTGGCTAAGGATTCTCAAGTTCAGCTTTATTAAATTACTCAGTATTTACTTGTTTTTGTTTTGTTTTGTATTTTTGTTGTTGAAACCTTTGAGTCCAAGTAATAATTTTGTGTAAATGATTCTTTAGTGACTGAAAAAAACATGGAACATTTAAAAAAAATTAAGAAAATGTTAATAAATATGTGTCTGAAAGTAATGAAAGTCTAATGTAAAACATACATTTTATTCTTTTTATAATGCATGTTAGTTCAAAAAAGTTTGTTTTAGAGCAAAATAGTATAATTTATATAGGAGACATTTATCTTTCCTGGAATATCTTACAAAAAGATCTGAAGCTTTCGACCTTGACTTCTCTAATGGCTTTGAGAAACTGTTGGAATCCTGGCAAAAAACAATACAGACATATTCCTGTTTTTAATTTTCTACATTTGCCTTATAATCTGTCTGTTTTTGCTACTTTAACATCTTTTTTTAACTTGTTAAAAAAAACTGTATGCCTCTCTTATGATTGTCTGATGTTTTAGGTCATATTTATGCAGAAATATAGAAAATTCCTAAGAGTTCACAAACTTTGAAGCACCACTATACATACAGTATGCTGTATG
>JBBPBX010003985.1:60209-77601 GCA_038048925.1 Garcialebias charrua
ATGTGTATAAATGTGCTTGCTGTCAAAGTGTATTTTATGTCTTAAATTGTGTCCTGATGGGACAAGCTGTGAAGAGATTTTTTTTATGTAATGCCACTATCCTATCTTCATGGATTTGTACCCTTTTCTATCCAAAAAAATATTCTGAAAAAGGATAAGGGGCCGCGCTCCATTAGCAGCAACTACGTGCACTCCGCCCATCTTTCAGACAACTGTACGAACATAATCTCACTGTATTTCAGTACTATGATAATAAAGTTTATTCTTATTCTGATGAATAACAGACAGAAGATATTGCTTGCTTAAGAAACTCAAAAGCAGGTTTATTGGAATTTAGACGACTTATTTGTATTTTAAATTAGTATTTCATAAAATAAAGAAACTATTTTTTTTAAATACTCGCACACATACAAAACCAAAAGTATCAGATACATCAAAACTTTAAAAGCTGCTCTATATACGTCCTGTACTAAAAACATCCAAATATAAAAACGAAGTTAGAATATATACAAGTTGACGGGACAGTCTGAAAAACAATTGTCTAATGATTGTTCCGTTTCACCATGACAGCTGAGTTTGGTGCGATGCTCAAGCACACAGTTTGAAGGTCCAATCTGTTCTGCTCGGGGATATTCCTTTTGTTCAGACAAACAGTTTCACCTTTTAGACGACATGTCTTCTCACCGTCTGTGACATCAGACAGAGCAATGGGTTCACGCAGCAGTGGGAGAAGGCAAGTATTCGACAAATATTGTAGGTGGTTTCCAACAGTTCCACCGCCTTACAGCCTTTGGGTTCGTACAAAGACTTGATGAAAAGTAAAAAATTGTAGGGTCCCCAACAGATGAAGTAGGCTGAAATAGTCCAGAACACTATACTTATAGCTTTGTGCCTTTGTCTGTTTGTAGACTGGAAAACAGTCTTGATAATGGCAAAAAGGCAGAAAATTATGACAATTAATGGGAGTAAAAACAGCAGTGAAACTTGAAAATAGTAACCCAAGTCGACATCAAATTTTTCTTCACAGTAGTAATCCTCCTCTACTTGTATTTTGCTGGCATCATACGCAGATGCAGCAATGCTGATGACCCAGGCAGCTACAGAAGCACCAACTGCACACCGTTTCCTCAGGTTGTTGTTTGGCCACTTGTTCAGCACCACGGTAATGAAACGATCCACAGTCAAGACGGTGAGTATAAAGATGCTGCTGTACAGGCCAACAAAGTGCACCAGTGTAATGAATTTGCACAAAAAGTCCCCAAAGATCCAGTGGTGGAGGTGGTAGTAAGACCAGAACGGGAGTGAAGCCGTGAAGATCAAATCAGAGCCAGCCAGGTTCAGGATGAAGGTTTTAGTGACAGAATTGAGGTCTTTTTGGGTATGAAGAGCAAATATTAGCAGGATATTCCCTATGACACTGATGACAGTGATCAAGATGAAGATATATCCATTGATGGTTGAAAAATCAAAAAACTGACAAATAAATACAGCTCCATCAATGCCGTCTCCATCGTCGGTCAGATTGTTGTCGTACTCCATTGTAGATTATCTGTGAAACATTGGCACAAAACTGAAGTTTGTCAACTAAATTTTATTAACTTGAAGTTGTTTAGATAGTTACTGTAATGCCTTTTTATTTTCTAAAACAAGTATAAAATGTCAAACCGATCTCAAAAAACAAACTCACCACCACAAACATCAGCTGCAAATCTTGTGTGGAAATGTTCTTTACAGACAAAGCTGTGACAGACGTACGTGGTTGAAGTTTTCCTTTCTGTTTTAGATTGAGTCACAAGCTGCCTTCTCGGAAACTGATGGTGATATTGAAATTCCCTGATGCACGCTCAATGGTGATGGTGAAATTCCCTGATGCATGCTCTATGATGATGGTGAAATTCACGATTTGTTTTCAAAAGTTAACTGAACATAGATGTTTTGTGCTGTTTCTTGTATATTCTCAGGATGTGTTGTGGGGGCCAAGATGGTGTAGAGGCAGGGCAGCCAGCTTGGGACCCAAAAGTCCCAGGTTCAATCCCCGGTCCCTGCATACCTTGTGGTGTCTCTGGGCAGCACACCCCATCCCCAAATTGCCCCCCGGCGCCCTCAATAGCTGCCCACTGCAGCACCTGGTGGTGGAGGGGTTAAATGCAGAGACTAATTTCACCATTGTTTGGAAACATACAGTGATGACATTGTGTGACATTATTATTTATTATAATTTCGTTAAAAACAGACACAATTAACTTTATTTAAAATGTTACAACATAAAAACATAGACAAACAGCTGAGAGCAGCTGATAAACATGTTTCCAGACAACTACAACACAGACATACCTTAGAAATCCCATAACTTGATCAAAAACTTTTGATAATGACAAAATTTAAAATTGACAAGATTTAGATTGGACTACAGTATTTGCTGTTCGGGTACTCACTAAAGCTAAACATGGAAATGAAAAAGTCTAGATGTGCAGATTTCAGTTCCTGTTCTGCGTGCATGTGTCCATTAATCCTGTTCTCTGCAGCTCCTGAGTGACAGGTGCAGCTCATCACATGCAGCTGATGCTGATGGACTCATGAGCTCTTCCAACAAAAAAGCATACCGGTAAGTCTCATCAGAACTCAACACTGGAGCTGTTAGCACTAAGAAGAGACCAAATAATAATAATTTACTGGATTCATTTTAACTGACTGTACCAATTTTATGGATACCAGCACAAATAGTGGTGAGAGGGAATGAAGCAGCAGACAGGACAACAAAAACAGCAAAAAAGGATCAAATAAACTTTGCAATATTAGTAAATCAGAGTCTGTTAAACAAAAACTGAAGGGAAAATGTCCAAAACAATGGAAAGAAGACAACAAAGGAAGATGGTTTTACATAATTCAGAGATGAGTGGGAAAAATTGGGGAGGAACAGAATAGATTAATAATCAGACTAAGATTTACACTCACTGGACTTAATGGCACTTTACACAGAATCAAAAAATGTAATACAAGTCAGCATGATCACTGTGAAGAAGAGTAAACCATAAAACATGTCATATCAATATGTCAGAGATATGAACAACGATGCATGGCTCCTTACCCACAATGCCTCAGCTCTGCATTCATGCAACAGAACAGTGGGTCCCTTTTGGTGAATTCAGCATGCATGCAGCCCCTGTTTTTTTTTTTTTTTTTGGCTTTAATTAATTAATTTATTATTAAATCTCGAACTAAGTTGTAAAACACTCCCATGTTTTTTCAGCCATGTGAGCCCTTACTTCCTGTTGCTTGGGTCACCCTATAATAGAATTGCACTCAGGTCCAAAAAAATCTGTCCCAGTCCTTAGCCATCATTTCTGAATCCCACCCAACTCGACGAACTCGAACGGTAATTATAGGTCTGAACCTGAAAAAATAAAAATACAATTTTTACCACCAACTATTATTAACGGTTGGCAGATGCGCTGAGAAAAGGGGGCAGAATATCAGTCCTGAAGAGCCGTCAAAGTGCATTAAATGCTTCCCCTGCTTCTGCCTGCATTGGACCATGCTTTGACATGTCGGATATTTTGTGATCTCACCTGTTTGGGTTGTCGTCCGCGCACGTCCGCTGAGTGCAGCGGCTGAATGAACGTCAGGTTTGGGTTAGAAATGACAGCTCTACCTCATAAACAGACTGGAACAACCCCTCCATTCTTTACATTCTAAGGTAGAAGCATTGACCTTATTGGCTTCCACAACCACCCCTGATCCCAACTGTCACGCTCCCTTGTGTGAAAATTACCTCCTGGAATCCAGTTTTCCTTCCAGGAACATATATCCTCCAATCTCTTCCAAGCCTGAAAGGCGCAACACAATAAGAGCATGTACCTTCTGTTTCAACCATTAAGAGAAAATCTTCATGACAAACTGATACTCACCATATCCCCTTCCTCACAGACCCACCTGGTTTCCCTCACTTGCACATGTAAATAAAAGTGCTTGTCTTTTTTACAGAGACGTTTTGGTTCTCAGAACATCAAACTCTGATCAAAACTAAGGTCTCTCTTATTTGGCAAAAATGAAATTTCCTTCAATTCTGACAATATTATTATTCACAAGGACCAGATTCACCATGTTCCCTCTTCTGCAGGTCCCCTGTACCTTGACACCATGTGTAAATAAACTTGCTTACCTTGATTCTTGAGTCTTTTAGGTTCTCTGAACCCCAAACTCTGGTTCTAAAAGAGTGAGTGTACTGAGTGGCACCGCTACAAATGAGACCTTGAAGAGGGATCCGACCAGCACATGCAAAAATATCACAGACTACCTCCAACTTGAAATAGACAAGGTAATCAATTTATTCTACCACAGGTTGTATCCAGGGGAAGCCATTCCATCAGAAGAAGCCATTCCATACTTACTGTAAGAGCCATATAAAAATAAATGTCACATTTTTGTCATCTGTGTATGTTCCCATACTTGACAGACGAAATTGGTCTCTGCATTTGGCCGGGGTTCGAACCTGGGTCCTTCGGATCCCAAGTCCGATTCCCCTGCCACTACACCATCTTGGCCCCGATATGAATGTAATGAATAATAATTGATGTGGCAGAAGTACACTGCTTTGACACTTGGGTGGTGGGTGTGTCAAGGTGTGGGCGTGGCTGTCACTAAAGGTATAGATGAGTGCCAGGTGTGCTGGTGTGCTGGTTTTGTATGTTTGAGGAAGCGGGTGCGCCTGGGTGGTCATAATTTCTGTTGACTGTGTTTAATGTCGTTTCTTATGATTGCCACTATTGGATGGATAAGCCTGGTCAGTCGGTGTCAATCAGTGGAAGATCTGAAGTCAAAGTGGAATAACAGATGATTGCAAACAAGAAACGGCCTGGAGTTATGTGAAGCACGCGTCAGACAAACAAATCCCGGGTTAACATAGCGGCCCTCAAACAATTAAGAAGCCGCTCGAATACTTACTTTGTATATGGACTTCCCAACATTCCCAAAATAGGAACACTCCTCAGACCTATTGTCAACAGCTATGTGACTTGTAATATTGCAAAAGATCTTGTTGGTATTTTAGCTGTGGGAAACACAACATATCACATAGAGAACTCCATGGATTTTGCAAACAAAGTTTGAAGATGGTGCCTGGAGAAACTCTTGTATCTTTTGACGTCACTTTACTTTTCACGTATGCCTACATCAGAGGCTGTAGAAAGAAAAACCTTCAACAAGATACTGACTTTAGCAACAGGACCAATTTCATCCAGGACCAGATTTGTACTGGATTTTGACTTTCCACAACTTATTTCAAGTTCAAGGACAGCTTTTACAGACAGAAGCATGGTTGTGCCGTGGAATCTCCAGTGTTACCAATTGTTCATGGAGCAAATACAAGAGGGAGCCCCGGACTCCTTCAAGGGAACATCACCGAGCCACTGGTTCAGATATGTGGACGACATGGGTCAAAATCCATTTAAAGGAAGTAGAAGTGTTCAGCAGACAAATCAACTCTGTGGACAACAACACCAGAGAGGATGCAAGCAACAACAAGATGCCTTTTCTGGACTGTTTGCTGAACAGATGGAAGCCTCAACATTGAAGTTTACAGGAAATAGTATTCACACAGATCAGCAGCACCTTCTGTTTGACTGGAACACAAACTTTCTGTCAGAACTTTACACCATCGGGCCAAACGTGTCCCCACAAAGACAGATGGGAAGGAACAGGAACTTCAAAGAAGCTCACCAAACCTGTGGACATCCTAAAAGGGCCTTTGTAAAATCAGCAACAACAAAAAAACACACAGCAGAACAGAACATATTGTCATCCCATATGTTGCAGGAGCATCTGAAAAACTCAGAAGGATTTTCTCCAAACACAACATTCCAGTACCAGTACATTTTAAACTCAACAGGACCCTCAGACAGAGGCTGGTCCATCCCAAGGACAGTACCCCCAAACCCAAACTGAGCAGTGTGGTTTATGCAGTGATGAATGTTCAGACCTCTATACTGTATGAGAGAAACTAAATGTAGACACATGTCGCAACACCCCTTCAGCTCACAAGACTCAGCCGTCCACCTACATCTCAATGATAAGAGACACTCTTTTGAGGACCAAAATGTTCATGTATTAGACAGAGGTGACAGATGATTCGAAAGGAGGCCATTTACAATGAACAATAAACCAATTTAAACAGAGGAGGTCTCAGATGTCAACATTCAAAAACTTGCAGCTTTTGGCCAAACTTGTCCAGGTGACGTGATTTAACCTTTTTGGTTTTTATTTACCTGGATGATTGAGCTTACAAACCTTATTCCGAGTCAGCTCAGCTCCAGTTCACGCCTTCATGCATGTGACCAAAACATCTCTCTCATAAGCCAGGCAGACAGAGCCTCACGAGCCTAAGAGGGACAAGCAGATGTGAATTCATACACAACAAGGCCCTCATGCAGTTCTATAAAGCTGGGGTTGTCTGTTTTTTGGGTGTACAGTGTACTGTACTTTGTATCATGACCTGGATGACTGAATATATTCACCAGCATACAGTATGTGCAAGATCTTATTAGTTGTATACATTATGACTTTGTGTGTACTGTACTATTAAAGCACAACCTTGCCAACATGCTGCTGTGGATTATATCATCCAGGATGTGGTAAAATAAATAAATTAAGCCAGTGGGCTTTTGTTTAGTAGTTGAACACTTTTTGCATTCAATCACCACCACCACCAAAAAAAAAAAAAAAAAACTGGTGTAAAGTTCCAAGCTTTTAACTGAATAAAGCTAAACTGTAAACTCACATGCAGATAAACTCACTGCTTTTACATTAGTAGTACAAAGTACCGTAGTTGAAGTTTTTATAAGCCCAACTCACAAAAGAGATGTTCCTCTTTCTAAATTTGACGTTCAACAGAGTTAACCTGTCTGGAAAGTGTTTCTAATTCCTTAGCTTGGAAGTCATTTCAGTCATTTTCACTCTCATGCATGTGACCAAAGCATCTCCAGTCAGGCAAACCAAAGACCTCAATGCCTCTCCATTGGGAAGGGTGTGAGTTTAATCTAATCAGCTACCAGTAACAGAACATCTCGTGCAGTTTAAATGCTTACAACTACTCTTCAGTTTTTTTCAACTGAGGAAGCTAATCAGATGGAAATCAAAATGTCTTCAACGACACAATAGTAGTTCATTCAGGTTTTTGTTTTCTTTATTTTTTAATAAACTTGACCTGTAAATTGTAAATACTGTAAACACATACATTTCAATACATTACAATAAAACACATTAGCAAATAAAAGTACCAAATATTTGGTTTAACACGGTTGAAATATGCAACAAATGACCAGTTACAATTTTTTACACCTTGTCCTATGAACAAAATAGCCAAACCAATAAAAAATAAAAAATAAACGCTGAACAGTTGCTTCCAATCTAATGGCATTAACAGTTTAGTTGAATGTATGTTGCTTTCATGTATTCAGTTCACTTACGGGAGATCTCACAGGCGCAGGAACTTTCTACTCTGCCTTGAACTGAAAGACAAAAGTACAACCCAAATGCTTTTCTTTCTAAGGACAAATTGAAAAAATGAAAACTCCATAAAAGGTGTTCAAGGATTTCATTAAAAGTTAGTTTTTTTTTCACTTGTTGATGTGTTTTCACTTCTTTTACTGAATTAACTACATAGAAAACTCCTCCCCGCTCATTTGAGACGTGATCGTGAGTCGGCTTTGTCTGCTGCGGATGCTGCTGCTGCTGTTGCTGTGACCACAGCTCCTCAGCATTTTCTTCAAATGCGTTTTGAATTTTACACCCATAAACACGTAAAACACCGGGTTGAGGCAGCAGTGGGAGAAGGCCAAGAGCCGGCTGATGTAGAAGGCGTAATTCAAATCGGTTTCAGTTTTGCAGAGTTCTGACATCGACGATGAATTCAAAGTGTGCTGGGACTCCAAAGACAATGACTTGAGAAATATCACTACGTTGTACGGTCCCCACCCTACAAAGAAAACAATCACGAGAGTGAAAATGAGTTTGACAGTTTTGTTTCTTCTCCTTTGGGCCGGAGGTAGCAGCAACCTGCACAGGATCTGAGAGTAGCAAAAAATGAACACCGCTGAAGTCATGACGAAAAGGATGTTTTGCTGGTAGGTTCCCCACAAATTTCCAATGGAGCTGTCAAATACACAATGATCTGACATCTCTGCTTTCTTTACTTTAATAAAGAAGAAGACTGGACTGCCTGCCAGGATGCTAACAACCCAAATGAACACAGTAGCTATGATGCTGGATAGACCTGATGCGGACACTATGTCAGAGAGAGGACTCATCACAGCTACATAGCGATGAACAGTCATGAGGATGAGGAGGAACCCACTGCTGTAGAAGCCAACATAGAAAATGAAGTTAACTATTACACACACAGGCTCTCCCAACTTCCATTCAGAGACATGGTGGTAGTAGGCCCAAAAGGGCAAACCTGCGGTGAAGAAGAGATCTGATACAGCCAGGTTCAGGATGAAAGTGTTGGTGAGGGATTTCAGATTCTCATACTTGAAGAGAATGACGAGAACTAGGATGTTTCCAAACAAGCTGAAGATCACCACGGTGGAGAAAAACAAGGGAGTGAATGTCGCTCCAAATTTAATGGCATTTGTTTGGTTGCATCCGTCACTTTCGTAGTCATCGTCATAGATCTCTGAGGTCCAATAATCTGTGTAGCTTTCAGTTGTGGCCATTTTTCTCCAGCAAGAACATAATCTATATATGATAAAAACAAAAAATATATAGAAAATAAAATTAAAAGTGATATATTTGATTATTTTTAATAAGTTAATACTTCAATAAATGTGAAGACCTTGTATATTTTGATGAGTCATAAATATAATTTTTATCATCATTATTTGTTTGTATACCCCTTTTTATTACAAGATTAAAGCATACAGAACTGTTACAAAAATGTTTTTAAATAATGTGTGGTGTCAGGACGTCATAACTAACATTTTAAATATTTTGAGGTGCAGTCTGTTCTCTTTTGACCTTTGCCCTTTTTTTATTTTAAAAGTGATTTTTACATCATTTCAAATGTACAATTAAAACAATGAAAAGTTTGCTGACACATTACATTCTTTGCAGGTTAATTTTAGATTTACCAGTACTTAAAATAGCAATTTTACATTTAAATGCTTCAATTTGTTGCTTGTCTGCATTTGTGTGTGTGCTAAAAAGAAGAAAAAAAAATCCTGGCTAGTCCAATCAGTATAACTTGGGTTGAAGGTTTTCAGTGTTACTATAAAAGAAAAATACAAATTTAAAATGCTTCATCCTCACAGCGCTTTTAATTTTAATTTATAATAATAATTAAATGTGGTAGAAACCAAACAATAACTGATTTATTTCTAACAAAAATGTGTTTGTGAGAAACCAAAGCAGAGGATAAAAACAATTTTCATAAACTTTTATAAACTTTAAACAAGAAATCTGTCTACATTAGTATTCTCATTGAAATAAAACAAAAATGAACAATTAAATGAAGTTGCAGTGCTCTCAAAGAGAAATTAAGAATAAATAACTTACTGTACCTGCTATTTTCTGAACTCAAAGTGGTTTGTGACAACTTGGAGAGGTGATGTCACCTTAAGTATTTGGAAAAACAGAAATGAAACAAGCACACCAATTTCAGTTCATTAGGTACTGGGGATTGGTTTCAGATGTACATGTTCTGTTTACTTATATTTAAAAAAAAAAGAAGTGATTTCATTTGGTTTCAGTTGCTCATGTCCTACAACAATAACCTGGCTGACCCACTGACTTATCTACCATGTATTTGTTTAGAAATGTATTGCTATTTGTGAAATGTTTTATAATGCAGAATGTAGACTTTAGAATAAGTTTGGTAAGTGACCCACTGACTTATCTACCATCTATTTGTTTAGAAATGTATTGCTATTTGTGAACTGTTTTATAATGCAGAATGTAGACTTTAGAATGTAAGTAACTTTGGTAAGTGCCATTTATTAAAACATTATTCACTGCTCTGCCTGCCTGTCAGTCTGACTCGTGTCGGTTTTGTTTATTTATCACGTGTCTCTCAGACAAACTAGGCTGGAATTCTGCTCGGTGATTGGCCGAGCCGCCTGTCAATCAATACCAAACCGCCTCTAACGCTAGCAAGTTTTTGCTAATTCATCCAGAAAGAAGACACTCCTGACTATTTTACTCCACAAGTACGTCTACTGTAATGTTATGTATTTAACGCTGACTTGTTTTGTTTTCTCTCTCTCGTTTTTATTCTAAATACGGTTCTTTTTTATTATTATTAAATAGGAACAGGAAAGCCGTTGCTAGCAGGTGTCATCATGACAAGTCGATGTTTATGTTTCGATGTGTTGAATGTAGTCATCTGAAAGAGACAGGAGCCACTATTACTAATTTAGACTGTAGATCAAACGTGTTTGGATGTGATGTGGTAATGACCATGTCGTAACAAACAGTGACACTCTTTCCCCTGTCCGCAAGTGCTTTACCCAGATACAAATTCTGTTATTTTGACAAATCTGTGGATATTTTAGTTCATATTTTTAGGTAGTCTGATGTGTATATGTTTTTTTAAGCTGCAGTTTCATGTAACTCATGTTTACTAGAAAAGGTGTCACATTTTACTGCACTTAACACTGATTTAAATTTTTTATTTTTCACTTACAATTTACAGCTTTGACACATTTTCAATGATTATGTTTGATTGAATGTCCTTGCAGATTGTCAGAGACATGTGCATCAGTGTTTATGCAATATTAAACTTTTTAAAACATAAAAATAACCTGAGTTTCTCTTTTATAATTTTGTGAAGAATTTCCTGACTGGACCATCATCTCCAACAATGGCCTTTTCTTCATCAGTTGGAGACAGACAGCTGAACAGAATAATCACAGATCTACATGGTAATTAAGCTGTTTACACATACAGTATAAGTGAACCAGCCACTTCACATTAAGTGTCTCTTTTTAGCAACAAAACAGTTCTGATTAGTCAGCACAAACTAAGGTTGTCTGAGGATGTACTGGAGGCTTGAATTGGTCTATCTAAATTTTGGTTAATTGGGTATAGTCTTTGTTGTAAATAAAAAAAAGCAGATACTGCATTATGACATCTTTCTCAAGGTGAAATATCATTTTTAAAACATGTTTTATGGACTATTTGCTGTTTTCTTTTCATGCTAATTCTGCTTTTGCTCTTTTACTGTAGATGCTGTTTTTGAGTTGAGTAAAGAACATAAGGAATGTGGTGAACCCATAACTGATGACAGTGCCAACCTGCACAATTTCTTCTATAAACTTGAATACCTTCTGCAGGTAAAAGTCTCATTGAATGTGGACAGTTTTTAATGAACGAAGTGGAGGATTTGTCCGATTAAAATTTGTTCTGTAAAATATTCATGATTATCTGGAAAAAAAAGTAGAAGGACATTTGTGTCAAGTGGAAGGGACGGATGTTATCAGACACAGTCACATCTTTTTGCATAAATTGGCAAGTCCTGCAACTAATACCCTGAAGTGACTAATATACTTTTTTCCCCCATATTTATAACCAATTTATGGCTGAAATCTGACGATTTCATTCATTCTGACATGACAAATATTAAACATGACAATTAGCAGCCAGATGGCCCTCGAGCATTATGGCAATCCAAGTGTCTCATTAATAGGTAAAAGTGACTATTAATGAGACACTTGACTTGCCATAGCAGTCACCTTCATCTCGCTTCGGAACTCCTGGAGCAAACGTCAAATCAGCTGCATTTCACCACGCCGCCCAGGTGAAATGCAGCTGATGTGACCATTAAGGTGCATTTACTAAGGAAAAGTTCAACTGAGACAACACCTTTACCTGAGAGAAACGCAATTTCAATCCTGTGTATGTCCTGTACATATTGCAGTTCTGACAATAAAGTTGACTTTGACTTTGACTTGACCTTTGCTATAATTTCGAGTAAACAAATAATTGTTTTTGTGTTAAATTCTTGTTAAAGTCCTCCCATATGCGCTCCCGCAGCTGTCATTTTGGCAGCCAATTGGTTTTTGGCACAACACCGGCCCACATTTCCGGATGGTCATCGGTGACGCATAACAAATGCAACGCGTCAGCAGTGACGCATAATAGATGTGACTTATTTATGTTTTTGTCCACTTTATTAGACATTTTTGGACTGATGCAACTTGTACGGCGGTGCGTATTTACTGCAGAAAATATGGTACTTCCTTTGGGAAAAAAGAAAGTCTTGCTCTGCTAATGTTAAAGCATATTAATTATTAGAAGTTAGAAAATAAGTGCAGGCAGTGTACTGTTATAGTGCAACATTGTGAGCAAATATTATTTAATTAGAGCCTGTGTGGTTGTACATATGTGCTCCACAATGAACACAAAATACAGACACACAAAGCAGCATCTCTGTGTGTGTTTTAATATCACCATACATATTAAGAGGCCTGAGCACAGTTGCATTTCTCCTACGTGTCACATTAGTTATGTCCTACGTAGATATTTTAGTGTGACAGATGTGTTTGGTAATTCCTGTTTAATTTGAGGTATTTTAACAAGATGGTTTGGGCTTCTCAGTTTGACCAGAAAGAAAAGACAACCTTTCTTGGCCAGAGAAAGGACTACTGGGATTACTTCTGCGACTGCTTGATTAAGATCAAAGGAGCTAACGATGGCATCCGTTTTGTTAAGTCCATCCCTGAGGTAATCCTCCTGTGTAGCACACACACATACACACACACGCTGGATGCCTTTGTCTTGCCATGGCATGCATCAAATGCACTCCACTGCACAGCACTGGTACTGATCCTCTGGTTAGTGAGGAACTGTAATGCTGCTAATTCACTTGCAGCCTTACACCTGGACCACCTGTGTCTCTGTGCCTGGAATTCACTGGGGTGAGCTTCATGCTGATCAAATTAGTTCAGCTTTCTGTTATAATTAACTTTTTCACTGGATTAGATTATCCTAACACTGACTATTATAAGTATGTTTTTAGAATTTTACTTTTTGGTGATGAACAAGTTACATCATTTTGTTTCTGATGGATTAGCCGATACACAAGTACTTGTCTATTGTATAATTGATGTTTTTTTTTTTAATTTTTGAGTTTTTTTTTGTTTTACTCAATATTTTAGCTTATCAACTGTGAGAAACTGGTCAAATTAGCTATTTTTGATTTGATACATTTCAGTGATTGTTTAAATATACTTGTTGCTATTTAAAAACCGAGTTAACCAAAGATCTGTTTTAAAATGGCCTGATAATGACAAAGTTGTGAAATGTGGTTAACTAATTAGGCCTTTTCATTTGATCATTTTATCCATCCATCCATTTTCGTCCGCTTATCCGGGGTCGGGTCGCGGGGGTAGCAGCCTAAGTAGGGAGGCCCAGACTTCCCTCTCCCCAGCCACTTGGAGCAGCTCCTCTGGGGGAATCCCAAGGCGTTCCCAGGCCAGCCGAGAAACATAGTCCCTCCAGCGTGTCCTGGGTCTTCCTCTGGGTCTCCTCCCGGTGGGACATGCCCGGAACACCTCACCAGGGAGGCGTCCAGGAGGCATCCTAACCAGATGCCCGAGCCACCTCAACTGGCTCCTCTCGATGTGGAGAAGCAGCGGCTCTACTCCGAGTCCCTCCCGGATGACTGAGCTTCTCACCCTATCTCTAAGGGAGAGTCCAGACACCCTGCGGAGAAAACTCATTTCAGCCGCTTGTATCCGAGATCTTGTTCTTTCGGTCACAACCCAAAGCTCATGACCATAGATGAGGGTGGGAACGTAGATCGATCGGTAAATTGAGAGCTTTGCCTTTTGACTCAGCTCTCTCTTCACCACGACAGACCGGTACAGCGCCCGCTTCACTGCGGACGCTGCACCTATCCGCCTATCGATCTCACGCTCCAGTTTTCCCTCATTCGTGAACAAGACCCCGAGATACTTAAACTCCTCCACTTGGGGCAGGACCTCCTCCCCGACCCGGAGAGGGCACGCTACCCTTTTCCGGCTCAAGACCATGGCCTCGGATTTGGAGGAACTGATCCTCATCCCGGCCGCATCACACTCGGCTGCAAACCGCTCCAGCGAAAGCTGTAGATCACGATCTGATGAAGCCAATAGGACCACATCATCTGCAAAAAACAGAGAAGTGATTCTNTGTTTTTTTTTTCTTTGTTTTTTTTTCCATTTATAGATGGCCTCCCTTCACACCTTATAGCCATCCTCTCACTCCAATATTTTTTTTTTTTTTTTTTTTTTTTTTTAATAGAGAAAGAAAGAAAAGAGAAAGTGAGACAACAAAACAAAACAAAACAACAAAACAACAATTGTCCACAGAAAGAGCACAAGGCAAACACACCAAACCTCCGTCCACAATCCTGCAAAGCACATGACAGAACACAACAACGAAACATACAAGCATAAAGACTGATAATATTCATGACCTTGCAAATATTTCTATAAATACACATACCCATACCTACAAATATATATACAATATACATACATATATATTTATATTCATTTATATACCCATCTACATACATCTACTATACATCCCTGCATCCATTTGTGTGTGGTTGTGAGCATGCATAAGTGAATGAGGTTCCTCCAATAGAACATTTAGTAGCGACTGTGAAGCATCAGAGACCCGTCCCCCCAAAGCCCGAGACAGACGAAGGGGCGATCAAAGCCCAAGACCCCAGGAAGGACCCCGAGCCCAGAGTCCCCAGGACCACCCGAACAGGACGAGCCACTCGTCCACTCCCCAGATCCGACCAAGTGGAAGAACCGGACGAACCCCACCAGGGACCACACACAATGACCCCCCGGGGTCAACAGCGACAATACACAGGCCCCCGCCGGAGCCCGCTGCACCGACGTAGCCCCAGGGCCGGTCACCGAGGCTCGGGCACCGGGGACGCCCATCCCTCAGGTCCAGACCTGACAGGACCAGAGGACCCGAGCCCCACCAGGCAGCCACCAGGCCGAGCTGACAAACGCCCAAGCGCCCAGCCCCAGATAGTGAGGGCCCCAAGCACGCCCGTAGGCAGAGGAACACCCACCAGGGGGCCACGTGGCAGGAGCGCGACACTGGGTAGCCTCAGAAGTATCAGAGAGGGGGCAGTCCAAGTCCCAGCCTGACACTTAAACATTCATACACAGACACACTCATTCAGACCCACCCTCATCCTCACCCTCAGTCACAGAAAGACAAACAATAACGACACGCTCCATTCATAATCCCGATGCACACTCTATACCCCCTAGGTCCAAGACATGTACCTGCTCCCTACATGGGGCAGCCCACATCCAAACCCAGGAGGTAGACCCATTCATTCTGGGGTGGAGAGCAGCAGACGTCCAAGATCCGGCCCACCCCGCGCCCTGCCGACAGGACAGGACAGGACACCCGAGCCCAAGCAGCCCCAGAGGGAGCGCACTGCCAGCCCCGCCCACGGCAAACCGCTCCAGCGAAAGCTGTAGATCACGATCTGATGAAGCCAACAGGACCACATCATCTGCAAAAAACAGAGAAGCGATTCTAAGGCCACCAAAACGGATCCTCTCAACACCTTGGCTGCGCCTAGAAATTCTGTCCATAAAAGTTATGAACAGAATCGGTGACAAAGGGCAACCTTGGCGGAGTCCAACTCTCACTGGAAACGAGCCTGACTTACTGCCGGCAATGCGGACCAAGCTCTGACACCGGTCGTACAGGGACCTAACAGCCCATATCAATGGGCCTGGTACCCCATACTCCCGGAGTACCCCCCACAGAACCCCCCGAGGGACGCGGTCGAATGCCTTTTCCAAGTCCACAAAGCACATGTAAACTGGTTGGGCAAACTCATTTTATCAAAACGTTAATTATGTTTGTCTCATTGACTCTTCCTAAGGTCCTGTTTTGTCCATCCAAGCACAGTAAAACATTATTTTGTGTATTTTTTATTTTAGAATTTGAAACCATCAGTTATTTATAATTTTATGCTTGAAAACTGTCTTAACAAAAAAAGTTAAATTATATGAACAATCATTAGAGTTACAGGAAGACAGCTTCATAAGTAAGCTATATTTTAACAATGATCCGTTATCTTTACCCGTTTATTCCTTTTCGTGTCATGGGGTCACTGGTGTTCAGCAGTCACTGTGTGAGATGTGGGGGACACCCTGGACAGGTCTCTAGTCCATCACAGGGACACATAGAGACAAACGAGACAAACAGCCATTCAATCTCTCTCCTTCACTTTAGCGTTACCAATCAGCCTAACATATGTTTCTGGTCTGTGGGAGGAAACTGGAGTACCCAGAGAAAACCCACACATGCACGGAGAGAACATGCAAACTCCACCCAGAAAGGTCCCCGGTCGGGATTCGATCCAGCGACCTTCTCGCTGAGAGGCAACAGCTCTACACACTGTGCCATCGTGCATATTTTAACATGAGAAGGTTAATTAATTAGTAAAGTCTGATTTATTCACAATAAGAAAAAAATTGTCTCATTTCATGCTATTTGATTGTTTGTCACATTAATTTTACACGAGTCGTCATGTTTTTTTCTCTCTCAGCAGTCAAAAACTTTTTAGTTAAATTCTGAAAATTATCTGTTGAGGCCTTTGGTATTCCAGTTAAATCTTCCTTGACTGTTTTTGTATCCTTTCATCAGTCACACAATTAAACACGTCTAGGAGCTCCAGCTGGTGTCCTTCTGGTAAATTTGTGAATGTGTCGTCTTACTTAAATCCCTTTATCTGCCAGTTTGTTGGACAAGCCATGGTTTCGCATCGGCTCGGTACATTACGTGTCTGTAGGGTGAGAAAATTGCACACAAAATATCAGCAGATAACTATTTTATTTTTGTTTATCATTATTCTTGAGTCAACTTTCATCAGTATGCCACTTTAATTCCAGGTGGAAACTTTTTCAGTGTGATGGGTATCTAAATAAATCAACTTGATAAAGATATTTCACATCCTTGATGAACTTTTCCTTCAGAAAATATTATTGCTGAACTGTAATAGAGTTCCTGTATCAGAATCAGAATAAGCTTTATCACCATTGTACCAGGATACAGTGATATGGGCGGAGTGCACGTTGCCGCTGCTATAATAGCACTGCCCCTTATTCGTTATCAGAATACTTTTAGATAGAAAAAGGTAAGAGCCATGAGGATGGATAGTCGTACCGGTATTGCAAAAAAGATCTCTTCACATCTTGTCCTATCAGGACATGATTTGAGACATCAAAAAACTCTACAGTAATCACATTTATAAACACATTACACATGTGTTTGACGTCAAGACATTGAGATTTGTCCATGAGCACTTCCAGATAGACCACAGTCCTGATGTTGTTCTTCAGCCGTAAGTTCTAATAAGCGTGCACAG
>JBBPBX010003986.1:0-23278 GCA_038048925.1 Garcialebias charrua
AAACTCTCGGTCATGTGCTCATTCAGTTTGCACTACTTCTCATATTTGCACTAATGTTTGTATTACATTACTGCCTATAGTCATACTACTGTTTACATTCACTGTTTACATTTATTAATACGGTTTACATTTATTACTACTGTTTTACATTTATTACTACTGTTTACATTTACACTACTTTTATATCTACACTACTGCTGATACATATACAGTATTCTCTGACTAGCCTTATCTAAGGATGCCAAATGTGCCTTATGTGCCTTACTGCATATGCCACTTTGCCTCTATACCAACATCAACTACCTCATACATATACTGTGTACATTAACTCATATGCTGCTGTGCCACTCTTTGCAAATGTCAATGCTAGAACCTTCAGTTTATTTTATAGATATACTTTTTATACTTTTTATACTACTATGAAAAAACTCAGGACAGTATTACACTTTTATTATTTCATTTTATGCTTATGTTCATTGGGTGTTTGGTGTTTTAGGGGTGTTTGGTGTTTCAGTGTTGGTGTAAATTTTCATACTTTTATACTACTATGAAAAAACTCAGGACAGTATTACACTTTTATTATTTCATTTTATGCTTATGTTCATTGGGTGTTTGGTGTTTTAGGGGTGTTTGGTGTTTCAGTGTTGGTGTAAATTTTCATACTTTTATACTACTATGAAAAAACTCAGGACAGTGTTACACTTTTACTATTTTATGCTTATGTTTATTAAATGTTTTAGTGTTTAGTGTTTAGATGGTTACTGTTGCACCGAGGGACTGAGAGAAACGCAATTTCAATCCTGTGTATGTCCTGTACATGCAGTTCTGACAATAAAGTTGACTTTGAATCGACTGGTCAACTAGTCGATTCAACCTGACACTCCAGGTTTAAAAGCTTGAAATTCTGTACTGTATTTGAAGTTTGAATTGGGGAAACTCCTTGAATAGAAAGTGAAGTATAAAAAAATAAAAAAATAGTCCAGTTGCCTTTAACTTTGAACTTACTTTTTAATTTAACTTAGTTTTCTGGTTTCCTCCATCAAACAACATAAAAAAATGAAGAAGCATGTGCGTATAGATTAAGTATAATCTTGATAGTAAACCAATCTTTGTTCTCACATTCCTGATATTCATGAAAAACAGCCAAAGACCTGCATATATCTATTTATGTGAATAACCCTGCAATCCCTTTCTTTCTGTTGTAGATCTGCTGCTGAACCAAATAAAAGCAAACGTGTTGTTGCATATGGAGACAGAGACGAGGACGGCTCAAGAGTTTAGGATTTTGTCCTGGATCTCAGTTCAACAGATCTCTATCGGCCCGTTGTCATTTCTCTGCATTCATTGTGTCATAGTGATGTCATCCTGCAGCCCATGGACATCTATGGATGCATGCAACATCCATTAATTCACTCTGCATTCAGTTATAGGGTTTTAGGAAGCACGTTTTCCTCCCAGGCATCTCTTTGTTGTTGTGTCAGACAGAAGTTGTTCTCCGTGCCAGATGTTTAATGCTGTATGACGTCTTCCCTTGGAGGAATTGGGTGAAAACTGTCCTCTCAAATCCTCCCTTCATTTGTCTGACACGGTGTGATGAGCTGCTCCACACAGACACTTCCAGACAAGCAGAGTGTAGGGATACAACTAAAACTGGTGCGAATCTCAGGTCAAATCAGATCATGGCACTGTTTCCACAGGGTTGTCCCGACACGATGGGAAGCACAGTCCAAACAATGGAGGGACAGGAGTCAACAGCTGTGGCCTGAGAGGGACGGGCTCTACCACATGTCCACCAACCCTGCACTTAGAACTGCTCTATGGATTTCATAATAAAAGGGTGCTCAGAGCCACACAAACACAGCTCCTTCCCTGTAAATAATGCTGGGGGGTGGCGCTTCAGTGTTTCCAGCCTGCATGTGGGCTGCCTCCTAACCCCAGATCACAAGACTCGGCACACCAGAGAGTCTGTCTGGGAGAATGTAGTCCCGGTCAGTTACGATATCATTTAAACTGTCAGCCTACATCCATGCATTCATTTTAGAGTCACGTAGATTTCCCTTTAAGGTCACAATGTTTAAATTAATAAAAGATCATGAAAACTGGGGGAAATTAACTTGTGAAATAAGCGTGAGATGACAGAGACAACCCTCATTAAAGCATTATTCACCAGTAATGCGTTGCACTTGTTATCTGCACATTGCTGCTTGTGTCAGCATATCTCTGCTGACGTGCTGCTGCCACGTTTTTTCTTTTACAAAAAGTCTGTGATGACATTTGTCAGGGTGTAGTTGTAACTTGGACTATTTGTGTGGTGGTTGCCAAAAGCTGTTTTTATTGTGTACTCACTAATTACAATTACCTGCTGTCAAAAAAAATATATACTTAAAATAAAATTCTCAATGTGTTTTCAAATGCAATAATTTATTTGTGTTTTATTGTCCTAAACTTTTTTTTTTTCAAGTTTAAGTTATGTTTGTCACATGCAGGTTAATGCAGGTCAACAGTACAATGAAATGCTCAAGATGAGAAGAACCAATTTGATTACCGGTAGCTAAAAAACAAAGAACAAACAAACAAGAAATACTAAAACATGCAATAAGACTACAAAATAAAGTACCGAAAAGTGAAAAAGTAATTAGAATATTTACAAGGTCCTAAAGAGAAAATAGTAATTCATTCAATTAACAACATGGTAGAATTTTAACGGTGAAAGCAGGATGAATCTGTATGCATAACATAAGTATTTCACGGTAGTAAAATAAGCTAAAATGCACATGATGTATATTGCACAACTAACATAAACTACACAGGTTGTGTGACAGGTTAATGCACAGGTAGTGAGTGGCACTGAGATTTAATTATGATGGTAAGGTAGATACACAGATACTGTATCATACTTGGATACAGCCACATAGTGCAGCAGCAATAAACATATTAGATATCACAAGCTAATTAGTTGTCACAGATGTGGCTTGGTGCAAAGTTATTGCCAGTTGTTCTGTGTTATTTAATGAGAGTTTAGTAAACTGACAGCTTGTGGATAATAACTGTCTTTGAGTCTTTTCGTGTGCGATGGCAGACTACTATGTCGTCTACCTGAGAGTAGTGGACAGAAGAGTCCTTGTGCTGGGTGGGTGTGGTCCTTAATGATGCTGCATGCTTTACACAGACATCAGCTGTGGTAGATGTCGTGGATGGTGTGGAGACTGCTACCAGTGATGTCCTCTGCTGTTTGCACCACCCTCTGGAGTTTTCCAGCTCTGACTGGTGCAGTTCCTGTACCACTCTGTGATGCAGCCAGTCAGCAGGCTCTCAATGGTGCACCTATAGAAGTTTGTGAGGATGCTGGTGTTCATACCAAACTTCTTTAGTCTTTTTTAGGAAGTAGAGTCTTTGTCAGGCTTTCTTGACCACAGTGTCTGTATGTAAAGTCCAGGACGGATCCTCAGTATGTGAACACCGAGGAACTTAAACTGCTGATCTGCTCCACCTCAGCGTTGTTTATGTTGATGGTGGAGTGCTGGTCTCCATGCTGTTTCCTGAAGTCCACTATCATCTCGTTTGATTTCACCTCATCTCTGTAAGCACTCGTCATTGTTGGTGATGAGGCCCAAGATGGTGGTGTCATTAGTATACTTGAGGATGACATTAGAGCTGTGCTTGGCGGTAGGCTACAGTCATATGTAAATAGTGAGTACAGGAGTGGACTGAGGACACAGCCCTGAGGTGTACCGGTGCTGAGGACTAGTGTGGAGGAGAGGTGACTTCAGATTCTCACTGTCTGTGGTCTGTTGGTGAGGAAGTCCAGTATCCAGCAGCAGATGGACTTCTCCAGGTCCAATGGGGTGAGCTTGGAGACCATTTTGGAGGCGATTATGGTGTTGAATGCTAAGATGTAGTCAATGAAGAGCATTCTTTCATTCATTCATTAATGGTAAATGGAGCTTATTTATATAGCGCTTTCCAGCCCCCTATGAGGGGCCCCAAAGCGCTTTACAATACCAACCATCCACCCATTCATACACACATTCATACACCGGTAGCGCCATGCAAGGCGCCATCCAGTCAACTCGGGGTTAAGTGTCTTGCCCAGGGACACAACAACACATGGTGTGGGGAACCGGGATTCGAACCTCCAACCTTCCGATCGGGGTACGACTGCCATTACCACTATGCCACGGACGCCCCTTCCCAGGATGCTGCAGAGGTCTTTGGGATGGGGATAACAGTGGTCTTGAAGATGATGGGCACAACACACTGGCTCAGAGACAGGGAGTTGGTCAGCTTAAGCACCCGTCCTGGGATGCCATCAGGCTCTTGTGCCTTGCGAGGATTTACCTTCTTGAACGTCCGTCTCACGTAGCAGTGTCTAAACAGAGTGTAGTGTCCTCACTCTCTAATAACTGCTGTCAAAAAATTTTTTAAAACCCTCACATGTGTTTTCAAATACAATAATTTATTTTAATTTTATTGTCCAAAAAAAAGTTTTTTAACATTGCATTTCTTATCATTTTCACTGTATCGTTCTTTTATTTTAGCCTTTTATTAAATAAAAAGGTAACACAAGACAGAAATTGGTTCACAAGTTTGTCAGGTGTTGTACTGCACTGCCATCTAGTGGCCAAAAATACACAAACAGCGCTTTGTTTACTTCCGGGTTCTGCGTGACGCTTCTGGTTCAGCTTTCACGCTGTTTGTGCTTTTTCATTTACTGTACTGTATTTGTTAAGAGTTTGAGAGAACGTTTTTGCGTGTTTCATAATGTTTCACCTGCCGGTGCTGAAAAACAGACGCACACTCCTCGAGAGGGCGGAGAAGTTCATCTCCGATGTTTATTTCACTGACTGCAATCTGAGAGGACGGTAAGATGTTTGTCTAATTCAGTCCATCATGGTTTTACATATTCAGCCTGCAAATGGAGACATATTAAGGGTTATTTATATGGACCTGAATATTTTTTACAATAATGTGAGCACTGTTTTAAATACAGGCTAATAAGAACATCTTAATGTTTGTCCTTTACTGTCTCACTGATTTGTAATGTAATTTCTAAATTTAAGTGACCTCCAGTTTAAAACAAGGATTCATCAGTACAACCCTTGTAGTGCATTGTAGGCTATAAAAAAAAAAAACTTATTCAATCTGAAAACAAGAAAAACGTGCGTTTATTGAATGGCTTTGCATACATTTGCTGGAAGACGTCAGAGAGTAGAATATAAACATAAAAATATTTGAAGAAGAGACACAAAGAGAAGAAGGACGCACAGAAAAAGCAGAAGGGGCCATAAGACAATAAAGTAGCATGCAGAGGCAAAAATGATACATAAAAGACAAAGAAATGCATAAAAGATGCATACAAGTCTAAATTAATTATACAAACAGTGTGTAAGGTGGCAAAAAGGATGCACAGAGAGAGAGAAACCAAAGGAGACATAATGAGACCAAAGGATGCAAGAGAAACAAAAAAAAGAAATTAAAACGTACAAAGTTTGTAAAGGATTTAAGAGATCTCAATGCATTTCAGTGAAAAATACAGTAATAGTAAACACATTTTAATATTGCAAAAAGTAAGTTTCAGATGTAGCATTCTAAACAAGTTGAATGTTGCAATACATAAACATAATGTAGCTGCGTACAAGACAAACAATTTGATTTAATTCAGTTTGTTTATATAGGTCAAGTCACAATAGAAGTCGTCTCAGGGCACTGAACAGAAACATTCACATGCAAAAAAGCCAATTATTAAAGCTATCTATGAATCTAAAAAAGCTAAGTCTGGTCCTCTGGACATTCAAAAAACAAAACAAAGCAAAAAATTTTTTTTGTAGAAACGTTTCGTCTTTCGTCCGAAAGACTTCCTCAGTCTGAGGTGCTGTGTTCAGCTCAGTCTTATAAATCTATGAATCTTCACTTCGTCGCAGTCTCCCATCCTGAGCAAGCACAAAGGCAACAGTGGAAAGGAAAAACTCCCTTTTTAACAGGAAGAAACCTCCAGCAGAACCAGGCTCAGGACGAGCGGCCATCTGCTTTGACCAGCTGCATTTGAGAGGACAGGAAGGAGAGACAAACACAGAATGACCGGCCCACATGTATTTTCTATTGGACGAAAACAACAAGTAGAGCAAGTAAAGACAGCAGCAGAGGGAAGAAATATATTCAATTAGTCCTCCAGGGGCCTCATGTATCAACCGTGCGCACGCACAAAAACATTGCGCACGTCACTTTCCACGCAAAGTGGCGTATGTATCAAATCTGATATGAACGGGAATATCTGCGCATCCACGTACAAATCCACGGCTGCTCCCCTGCTTGCGTACGCACGTTTCTGTGGTTATTGTTCCTTTGGCGACACTTACAGGTTATTCAGAGAAACTGTGTCCATGATATGAAAATAATCATAAATCCCACCAAACACACATGATTAACAATTATTACATCCACATGGACGCAATTAGATGAGTGGATATAAAAGCATGCGCCAAATAGTGGCAACGATATTGACAACAATGAGATGTGATTTCTTTAAATAAGAAGTTAACCAAGCTGTACCAACACGCCTACGTTTAGGTCAGTGTGTAGCGCGGTTGCCTTTAGTTCCAAAGGTCATGAGTTCGAATCTCGCATGGTACAACGTTTCTCTTTTTTTTTTTCGTTCCAGATTTAAATACACATGAAAACTATTTACAAAACAAGAAATCGTCTGCTTCCTTTCATTTCATGTATTGTTCTATTTCTTGTTGTTTTATTAAATAGTTGTCCTGTGTTCTTTAAATCTGGAATGAAAAAAAAAAACGTTGTACCAAGGGGGAGTCGATCTCACGACCTTTGGGACGAAGGGCGGGCGCGCTCACCACTAACCTATACAGGCATGTTAGAGCAGATGGGTCAACTTCTTGTTTAAAAGTGGATGGTATGTTTTGCGCTAGGCGTGCCGAATAAAACCTTTTTCCGTGCTTCTCTGCCTCACTCAGAAGTGATTCCTGTTCACAGTCCGTGAAGTTCCTCTTTTTTCCACGTTCCGACATGATTTGCAATGGAGCAGAGACGACATTCCTGTCGTGCATGGCATATTTGAATGACTTTGCATATTCATACGGAGGCGTGTCAAAGGCGGAGTCGGCCACTCTCTCATGTGCGCTGAATTCCACGTTGATTGTGTTGTACATAAGGAATGTGCGTGGATACCGGTGTACGCACAGTTTGATAAATCTGGATTTTTTTGTGCGTGGACACTTTTCTGGATTTGTCCGTACGTGACTTTTCAGTAAGAAATCTACGCAAGTCTTTGTACATGAGGCCCCAGGAGTCTAAACCTATAGCAGGTTTTCAGTTAGGTTTCAGTTAACACGCTATGTTGAGGGATAGCTCAGGAAACCCAAGCCGACCCTAACTAGGATTTATGAAAAGGAAACCAATCATGTGAACCCCAAGTCAGCAGCTGATCTGCTTTTCATGCACAATCTGAATGGGCTNGTACTTGGAGGGAGACGGTCGGTACGCGAGTGAACGGCTCCACCGGAAGAAATTTATACGGCTGGAGCTGCAGGGGGTGGGGCTATACTTAAGAAGACCGCGTGACGAAACGCGGTCACATTTAAAACACGCCTAAAAAATCCTGAAACAGACATATCTTTATACACAGTTTGATCTATAACTCCAAAATTAATTGAGCTACAATTTTGAGACTTTTTACTCATTTACAAGATTACAATTATGACATTTATAATGTTTATTGAAGAAAATATTGAAATTCACTTTACACGGTCTTTAAGAGTATAACACCACCAGTGACATTTATTTAGTAAATAAAATTATTAATATTTGATAATTTTTTATAAGCAAATTTAAATAAATGTAGCCATCAGAGTCCATACTGTAGCCTACAATAATAACCTGCACTGGCAACCTAACTCCACAAACCAACAAAGAACAAAACAAACTCACTCACCAGTTGCCACTTTTAGAAACAGTCAGCTGAGCTGAAGGCTTTTATCACAAACAGACTCAGAGCCACCTAAAAGTGGAGAGGATATCAGTCAGGAATGGTAATATAATATCAGCATTAGGCTAGCATTAGCATGTTAGCTAACAAACTAACCAGTTGCCACGTTTAGATTAACAGTCAGCTGGAGGCTTTTTTCACAAACAGCCATAAGTTGAGAGGCATATCAGCCAGAAATGCAAATAGACATTAGATAAAGGGCTTTAAAACTTATAAAGGGCTTTAAAACTTACCTGAGCATGCCTGCTTGAGTCAATGACACACGGCAAATTTTCCAGACAAAAAATAAATAAATAAAAAGTTAATAAATAAACGCCGGAAACACGCGATCGGTGGGCAGAGCTCACGTTAGACTGTCCAGGGCGGTGAAAACTGCGCCCAGCGTTATCCCATTGTTTTGTAAGGTGGAGGCATCAGAACGCATGCGCCAGTTATAATTAGCGTCAATGGATAAGCTCAGAGCGCCCCAAACAAAACAGGAAGTATGTCACGAATCAGAAAATGTTTTTTGAAACAAACAATAACTCATCGTTCATTACTCATAAAATATTTATCCTACACAACTAAAAACAGCCTACTTAGGCTGCTACCCCCGCGACCCGACCCCGGATAAGCGGAAGAAGATGGATGGATGGATGGAACTAAAAACATATATGCATACATTTCAAAATATTTTTATTTTATTATTTCATTTTTATTAAAAAAATTAAATCTTCAAATGGTGAAGAGCTGCAGAGGTTCCAGGTGGGCGGCGCCCTAGCATCCTCTAGTGGCGGCCGCCCCTATTCTGGACCAGTTTCTGAGAGAAACGTTTTGTCTTCCATCCAGAAAACTTCATCAGTCTGTGGCCTGCCAACCAGATCAGGAGGTTGGCTAGAAACACAGCAATGAAGGCTACTTATGGGACAGATGTGGTTGGCAGGCCACAGACTGATGACGTTTTCTGGATGGAAGACAAAATGCTTCTCCCTTAAAGAAACTGGTCCAGATGAAATGATTTAACCTTTTTTGCGTTATCTACCTGGATGATTGAGCCTACAAACCTTTTTATTTAATATTTGATTTAATTCATTTGTTTAAAAGAGACAAAATAAAACAAATTCATCAAAAAGAAAACATTGAATGAAAAGAGTGCAGAAAGAAGAAAATTTTTTATTATATCACCCCCTTATAATAAACATTGAACCAGTCCGGCCCTTGGCTTGTAGCAAAATTTTTTTTTTTTTGGCCCTCTGTGTATTTGACTTTGACACCCCTGGTTTATAGTCTGTTTCCTGTTGATCCACCGGAGCAAAACTCAGGGTCCTGACGTCCCAGATGTAAAATGTTCAGAGCTAGAATCATGAAAAGGTTCATCGGTGAAAATGGGTTCTGTTGATCCAAAGCAATGTTTAATAAACCTTCCAGTTGTCAGACTCTGAGGTGTTTCTGCCATTAGAGTAAAATATACTTTTTTTTTTATTTATTTTTATTTCAGCAGAATTGGAGGCAAGTTAAACAGAACATGAAGAAGTGGAAACATTTATTCAAGTTTCAAGATTTCGGCATTTATTTCTTCATACAGAGTATTTCAGTAAATGATCTGCACACATGATGATAATAAGAAACAACCAAAAGACGTGATTAGGATTCAAACATCAGATGTTCGCTCCGTCCTTTAAATCACCTTCACAGATCTGGTGAAGGGTTGGTGCTGTCAGGAGATCCAGGTGTGTTAGCCCACCTGAAGACTTAACTCCCGGTCCTGTACTGGTTTTTATAACTGAAGACAGTGGCGGTTTTTGATATAAGACAAGGGAGGCCTGAGCGCCCCTCAAAAAATAAAATACATTATTTCATATAGCCTGTCTAGCCTACTTGGCAATGGCCCACTTGTCAGGAGTGGACGCCCTCTTCCAGGTGCAGGGCGTGTAGCTTCTGTTGAGGCCTTACACACACAAGGATGCATCTAATAAATCACACCACTGACTGCTCCCAAACAAAGCACATTTCATTCATAATACGTATTGTGAATATAGCCAATAGTTGACAGCTGATTTCTGTAAAATTATTGAAAATATATACAATACTGTATCTGCACACCAAGGAAGGTGAATTAGTTTAGAACTAAGCCTTTTTGACTCATGCTGGGGAAGTGCCAGTTACCGGTACGCACATGGAAGATGGAAAGGAACAAGTCAAATCCATCAGGTGCCCAGTTTAGGAAGAAGAAGAGGAGAAACGAGCAAAAGATAAAGCTCTGCAGCTGTGTCATCTCTTGGAGCATGAAAGCTGTTCTGCGATGTAGCTATAACCTGCTTACTATTAATAACATAAGATGCTAACTCGTTTACGTTTAGTTGCTCAGGATGATATATTTGGTTTTTCAGCAGAAAATATCATTTTGAAGATTGAAATTGAAATTGTTTTGAAATTAAACTACCGGTACTACACGAGAACGTAATATGAGGCTGCTATAATTACTAAAGGCAATGATCTTGTGATGTAGCTAAGACCGTTAAACAGCCATTAACTGGAAGAGGTGTTGATTTGACTCCTATTCTGAATACAGGTGATCCCCGACTTACGATCGAGTTCCGTTCCTGTGGCCGGTCGTAACACGAAAATCGCTGTAAGTCGGAAGTACACCCGAGCCGCCACTTATACACGTACATGTACGGTACAAAACAGTTACCAAGCAAGCACTTTGCCTATCCTAACACAGTACCCTATAATTATCACAAAACACATACAGTCCATTTAGAGACAAAATAAAAAGTTAATTTCTTACTGTCTCCGTCTTTTTGCATGTTAGTTCGTTGCACGTCCGAGCTCCGCAGCTTCGTGCTGCTCCACGCGGTCCAAACTGTTTACAGGAAGGACTGTTAGCATGTTAACTCCATACATTTGGAGCCATCATGAAGGGAAAAAGAGTGAATAACTTACTGGGAGCCGTTTCTCCGCGGTGTCCGTCCAACAAGCTACGCCGCGTTAGCGTTAGCCCCTCCGCGTTAGCATGTTAGGCCGCGCCGCGTTAGCATTTTAGCCCCTCCAAAAGGGTTGCCGCAGCTGTTTCTCCGCGTTTTAGCATGTTAGCTCGGTGTCCAGCCAACACCTTAGGCTGCCAGGCGGACATCGAGGCGAGCTCCCGGCCGCAGCTGGCCTCTCCGCCGCCCGTCGGCTCTGTTTCCCCGGTGACACCATCCACCCCACCCGCCCATCCTACAGCAAGGCTTGTTAGAATGTTAGCTCGTTGCTCCTCCGGTCCGGATCGCTGTCTGCTGCTTCACGCGGTCCACAGCGTCGTTTTCCTTCGTCCATCCGTCCCTCCGCAAAACCGCCATTCAGCTCCCAGCTCATGTCTCAGAGCGCAGGAACCTCTGATCGGACACGGTCCGTCCGAAGCCGGCTGTCGAGGCTGGAGCTAACTGGCTAAACTGGCGGGCACTGCCGAAAACTGACTGCCGAAAACTGACTGCCGAAAACTGACTGCCGAAAACTGTCAGAAACAGCCGGAAACTTCGTAAATCGGCTTAAAATAATAATAATAATAATACTTTATTTATAAAGCCATTAAAAAAACAGCTGCAACAAAGTGTTGTACACATGAAATCAAGAACATTTAAACACATAAATTTTTTTTCTTCATATTTTTATTAATATGATGCTTTCGTAAAGTCGGATTGCCGTAAGTCGAGGACTACCTGTATTTCACACACTGGACCTGCAGTAGGCCTGTTTGTTTGGTCTTAGCTGTTTGCAGTGTCAGTATGACAATCCTTAAATCATTTCACATTACTGTACTTGGAAAAGTTAGCCTGCAGCACTCTGTCAGTTTTGTAGCGTAACCCGTATAGAATTATGAATGTTTAAAAATGATACTGTACAATTGATGTTTCAGAGGTTTTAAATTTGGTATTTTAATGCAAATTCAGGAGGATTCTGAGTTGTTTTGGGCCCCCTCTGCCACATGCGAGGATGAGGAGACATCCTCTTCCTCAGCCACACAGGCCTCTTCAGCAACGTTTCTGGAGCCTGAGAAAGAGGAATAATCCACCTCTTCACCTTCACCTGTGGAGGCCCACACACATGGGCGATGCAGGCTCGGGGGATGGGGAGCGCTGAAGGGGTTGGTCGCCCGGGGCACCAAACAAGCTAGGACCGCCCCTGCGGAGAACCAGCTCCTTGAAGAGGTTTATCCTCAGGAGAGGAGGCCAGGTTGCTCCATCACGCACACAGGACCGTGAGCATTCAAAATAAGCTGCCTTCAAAATAAAAGTCGTTTAAAAACTTCTTGCATTTCATCTCTGACAAAAGTAAACATTTAACAACTTTTATTTCCACTAATCTTTTCCTTTTGAAATGCATCCATTAATGTAAATTTAACTGTTTATTAATAAGTTAAATAAACATGAATTTAAAGAAACAACAAAAGAAAGAAAACAAAACTTATTGTAATTATGGTGTAAATCATATTACTGTATTCATGTTCTTTTTTTGTTCCAAATGGAAGAGAACTTGACTGAACCGATACCTTTGGAACATTTCTAATTACTGTATTTATAATATAAATCTGAGAAAAACGTAAAAATAAACTAATTTAAAAACACAAATCTAAAAAAGCTAAGTCTGGTCCTCTGGACATTCAAAAAACAAAACAAAACAAAGCAAAAAAAAAAAGCTGTAGAAACGTTTCGTCTTTCGTCCGAAAGACTTCCTCAGTCTGAGAAGCTGTGTTCAGCTCAGTCTTATAAATAGCACCCTCCCACAGTGGATCAACCAGTTGGCTGATGACAGCCGAAACCAGCTGCTCACATGATCAAGGAGGACCATCAGCCTGACGATGGATCGTTAACACCCTGATGGTTGTTTGCTATTCACAGAGGGCTGAGTGATACTAGCAATAACAGCATTGTAAGTGGGGGACAGTTGAACCCGGAGGCCTCCACCTCTGTTTAATGATGGACGGTTTCTTTTCACAAAGATGGCCTCCTTTACTCCTCTCTCAAACCATCGTTCCTCTCTATCAAGGATGTGAACATCTTCATCCCTGAAAGAGTGACCGCTGGCCTGGAGATGAGTGTAGACCGCAGAGTCCTGACCTGATGATGTTGATCTTCTGTGCTGGGCCATCCTTTTGGCCAGTGGCTGTTTAGTTTCCCCGATGTAAGACTGATCACAGCCCTCCTGACACTGAACAGCATGCACAAACAGAGTAATATTGTGTATGCTGTTCAGTGTCAGGAGGGCTGTGATCAGTCTTATATCGGGGAAACTAAACAGCCACTGGCCAAAAGGATGGCCCAGCACAGAAGATCAACATCATCAGGTCAGGACTCTGTGGTCTACACTCATCTCCAGGCCAGCGGTCACTCTTTCAGGGATGAAGATGTTCACATCCTTGATAGAGAGGAACAATGGTTTGAGAGAGGAGTAAAGGAGGCCATCTTTGTGAAAAGAAACCGTCCATCATTAAACAGAGGTGGAGGCCTCCGGGTTCAACTGTCCCCCACTTACAATGCTGTTATTGCTAGTATCACTCAGCCCTCTGTGAATAGCAAACAACCATCAGGGTGTTAACGATCCATCGTCAGGCTGATGGTCCTCCTTGATCATGTGAGCAGCTGGTTTCGGCTGTCATCAGCCAACTGGTTGATCCACTGTGGGAGGGTGCTATTTATAAGACTGAGCTGAACACAGCTTCTCAGACTGAGGAAGTCTTTCGGACGAAAGACGAAACGTTTCTACATTTTTTTTTGCTTTGTTTTGTTTTGTTTTTTGAATGTCCAGAGGACCAGACTTAGCTTTTTTAGATTTTTCTACCTGGATTATTGAGCATGCATCAGGGTATTAAAAACACAAACTTAATTAAAATATCAAAAATTATACATCGACATGATTATTAATATTACTATAATTAATACTAATAATAAAATGTTGGAGTTTAGGGCTCTGCTCAGGTGTTTCAGCAACAACTCTTGTTTTGTTCCCAGTAGAAAACTTGACTCAGTGTGAAACATATTGAAACCATACTTTTATAACTTTGAGCATAAATAACATCAAATAAATCTTTAGGTTCAGACCCACAGCTGTTTTCCTGTCAGGTTCTCTGCAGATCCAAGTTGTGTAAGAGAACAAACCTAAAACCACAAGAAACACATCCAACAGTTCATCATTTAATAAATATAAACTGAAGCTTTTCTCTAAAATCCACCAGAAACAGAAACATTTAGAGAAACTATACAGAAAGTGTCCTCTTCACCAACATCTGTTCTAAACTCAGATTAAAAGAGGAGGTAGATGGTAGATGGAACTGAAATTTGTAGAGTTAGTGAGGTGAAATTTTTGGGTGTTATTATTGATGAGAAATTAACATGGAGACCTCACATAAACAATTTGAGAACAAAAGTATCTAGATCGATGGCAGTTCTGTATAAAGTAAGAGAGTTATTCACTGATAAAGCAATGTTTATGTTGTATAATGCAATAGTTGTTCCTTATTTGGTTTACTGTATTGAAGTCTGGGGTAAAGCGTGTAAAACTAATCCTTTGTTCATTTTACAGAAAAGAGCTGTACGAGTTATTATGAAAAAAAAAAACTAGATATCCGTTGACTACTTTATTTTATCAACTGAAAATTTTGAAGTTCTATTTGGTTAATTATAACATTTTGTTGCTTATGTATAAGGCACATAAAGTTATGTTGCCTGTTAATATTCAAACGAATTTTATTTAAAGAGAGAGTGTATATTTTCTTAAAGGAATTGAGATGTTTGTGAAGCCTTATTTTTGTGCTAGTTTGAAGGAACGATCCACAATAATTCAGGGAATAGGATTGTGGAATGGTTTGGAAGATACTGTTAAAAATGCCAGATCACTGTACAGTATAGAGACTGGAAGAATATGGAAATCGTTAATATATATCTACTTAATTTGTTGTCTGATTTGATTTAGATGTTTGAGTTTTTATGTTTTTAATTTAGCTAGATTGTTATTGCCTTTGTGAATTACATTTTTATATATATATAATTTGATTTACATTAGAATTAAGTAAAAAGGGGCAGTTTTCATAAGACTAGTTCTTCTTCTGCCACCTTTCATTTTATTTTATTTACATTATTTTTGATTGTATTGTATGTATAATTGTCATGTTTTTAAATGAAATGAATACATTTTCCAAAAAATAAAAAATAAAAGTCTCTTCAGACTCTGAGGCTTTTATGTTGAAGAACCGACCGGAAGTGACGCTCAGCCTAACAGCTGGGTTTGGCCGTAGACGGAGCGCAGCTTCATCCAGCTGCGCGTTTTCTGCTGCTGGAGCCGGATTAACCCCGAAAAGGAGAGTCCGAACCGGACCAGACCAGCCGGGTCGAACCAGACCGGACTGAAGCCGGGCCAGAACGGAGGGGCAGCTTCATCAGACCGGAGTCTTCCTCACCGGTAAGAACCGTCTGTCTGTCTGACGGCTGCGCGCCACGCCCCTCCCTGCTGCAGACTCACCTGACGTCAGAACATCCTGCACGAGACCGGAGACACTCGTGGAGGTGTGTTTCGTGTCCAACCCCGGCCCAGGTCCTCAGAACCACCAGTGACCAGGGCCCTCAGAACCACCATGCTGGCGTTTCTGAAAAGTGTCTCTTTGTGTTCCAGAGTCCCCTGGAGATGAGAGGGTCCGGTTCTGTCCTTCAGGAGGGTCTGGTGCAGGACAATGGTGCAGAGACGTCCAACATGTCTCCATCAGCACTGATGGTGTGTGTCCTCCTCCTGCTGCTTCCTGCAGTCAAAGGTCAGTCTGAGACACATCTGGATTTGTCCTTTTGGACTCCCTAAAGAACCGCTTGGTCGGACATAAAGCAACAGTCCTGTCCATCCTGGACGACTCAAACAAAAGACAAGACGTAGAGAGACAGATAGGACATGTAAAATGGTAAATGGAGCTTACTTATACAGTACAGTACTGTATAGCGCTTTCCAGCCCCCTATGAGGGGCCCCAAAGCGCTTCACAGTACCAGCCATCCACCCATTCATGCACACATTCATACACCGGTAGCGGTAGGGACAGATGGAACATGAATACAGTTTAGAAAAATACTTTCCTGAGGTCCATCAGTCATGTCCTGAGGGGTCCGCTGGTCTAATTGTGTTGTTGTTCAGGTGATAAGGATCAGACGTCCATCCTGGGCTCATTGTGAGTTTGAAGCAGACTAAACATTCAGAGGCTGCTGGCTCCGAAGGCAGGGAGGACCAGATTCCTGAGAGCTGAGACAAACCAACACACACGCACTCATGCACACACACACACTGATACTGTAATCTGGATCTGAACTACAGTATTTCCATTACTGATAATCTGGTTGTTGGATGTAACTGGGACCCTGTGTGCACAACTGAACGACAAATAAAGAAACTTTGACTTTTCATTCAACCTTTATTTATACAGGTTAATCCCACTGAGCATCGGGGGCTTAATTACAAGAGACCAGTTTTTTTTTTTTAAACAAAGAGTGTACAACAATAGACAATCATAAAAGGATGCATACAAATTGAGAATAACAAGTGAAAATAAAATGGTATTTAAAAGATGATGTAACAAAAAAAAAAACAGCTAGGTTGTAAGGCGATGTAGAAAACCAAAAACAGGAACATGTCTGCATTGGTTTTTAACCAGAAACTTAACAGATGATTAAAGCCACTTGGAGAGGTCAAGGTCAAACCAGCCACTAGGGAGCACAAGCCAGTGTATCTCTTGTGCCGGTCCCAAGCCCGGGTAAATGGTGAGGGTTGTGTCAGGAATGGCATCCGATGTAAAACACTTTTGCCAAAACCATAATGCGAGTTCATCAAAGTGAAACCATACCGGATCGGTCGAGGCCCGGGTTAACAACGACCGCCACCGGTGCTGTTGACAAACAGGGTGCCGGCGGAAATTGTGCTACTGTTAGTCGAAGACCCCGAGGAGGGAAACGTGTCAGGAGACAGAGGGAGAAGAGGAAAGTGAAGAATGTAGGACTGAGGGTTGCAACTCTAAATGTGGGGACAATGACAGGCAAAGGTAGAGAGCTGGCTGACATGATGCAGAGAAGAAAGGTAGATGTTTTATGTGTCCAAGAGACCAAGTGGAAGGGCAGCAAGGCTCGCAGTATTGGAGCAGGGTTCAAACTGTTTTACCATGGTGTGGATAGAAAGAGAAATGGAGTAGGGGTGGTCCTGAAGGAGGAGTTGGCAAAGAATGTAGTAGAGGTGAAGAGAGTGTCAGATAGGGTGATGTGTCTAAAGGTAGAAGTAGAAGGTCTGATGCTAAACATAGTCAGTGGTTATGCTCCACAGGTTGGATGTGATGGGGAGGAGAAAGATACATTTTGGAAAGATTTGGATGAAGTGATAGAGAGTATTCCCAGGGAGGAAAGAGTGGTGATTGGAGCAGACCTGAATGGACATGTTGGTGAAGGAAACAGAGGGGATGAGGAAGTGATGGGTAGGTTTGGTGTCAAGGAAAGAAACCAGGAAGGACAGATGGTGGTGGATTTTGCCAAGAGAATGGAAATGGCTATAGTCAATACCTATTTCCAAAAGAGGGAGGAACATAGAGTGACCTATAAGAGTGGAGGAAGGAGTACACAGGTCGACTACATTCTGTGTAGAAGAGGAAACCTGAGGGAGATTGGAGACTGTAAAGTTGTAGCAGGGGAGAGCGTGGCCAGACAGCATCGGATGGTTGTGTGTATGTTGTTGTTGTTTCTTTATTTCAGACACAATGTAAAATCCATATACCTGTATGTATGTATAAATAAAAAAAAGATTAAAAAGCTTTCCTATAGAGGCTCATCCGCCAATGAGTCTTTAAAATAGAAAAATATCTCACAGAGCTTAGTCCAGGGTTGGTCAGTGTAGTGATGATACAGTTTTCAGATTCAGACAATGGTAAATGGTAAAAATGGTAAATGGAGCTTATTTATATAGCGCTTTCCAGCCCCCTGTGAGGAGCCCCAAAGCGCTTTACAATACCAGCCATCCACCCATTCATTCAGACATTCATACACCGGTAGTGGTAGCCTGCCTTGCAAGGCGCCATCCAGACCTACCGGGAGCAATTTGGGGTTAAGAGTCTTGCCCAGGGACACAACGACGCATGGTGGGCGGATGCGGGATTCGAACCTCCAACCTTCCGATCGGGGGTCGACTGCCATTACCACTGTGCCACGGCCGCCCCAATCTATACATGCATCTATACATGAGGTTACGCAGCACTGCTGGGCAGGTAGGCACACCTGCATCTACAAACATTTTGCTCGCACTGCTCCATCGAGGTACCCTCAGCATCATCCGAAGGCCATCATTATATGCCACAATTAGTCTATACATACTGCTCTTTTTATAACGTCTCCACAGGTGAGCGGTGTACAAAGGAGTGCAGTAGGACTTAAAGAGTTGGATCTTAACCGATGATGAGCACATTCCAAACCTACGGATCAGCGTGTTAGCTTGTCCATAGAGCATACGACATTGTCTGTAAATGTCTCTATCATCTGACAGGTCTGCAGTCAAATAGTGCCCCAAATATTTACATTCATCACTGACATCCAGCCTGTTGCCCGACAGAAAGAAGTCAGGGAACAACAACTCGGAGTCTTCTCTGCTCCGCACAATCATGATGCTGCTTTTCTTAGAATTATATTTTATATCAAAGTCACTTCCATAGCCAGAGCACACCTGCAGCAGTTCTTGTAGGCCAGCAGAATAGGGACAGAAGACCATTTGAGACACCGAAGGGGTCCGATACAGAGTTTCCCCATTTAACATACATTTGTTGATTAGCAAACCAAAAAACAAGAATCCTCACCAATTATTTGGGGACACCCCTCTTATACAACTTGCAAAACAGCTTTTCATGATTTACATTATCAAAAGCCTTTGAGGCATCAATAAAACACATGAAAATGGAGGTGTTGTCTATTGTATAGATCTAAAAGTTCTTTTAAAGCAAAGATGCACAAGTCTGTTCCATGTTTACGTTTAAACCCAAACTGATTGTTAGAGGTCAGCAAAAATCTTTCCAGCTTCTTCAAAATAGCTGGAGAGGGCTATAGGCCTGTAATCATCTCTACTGTTACTGTGTAGAATGACTGTTGTGAAGAAGATGAGAAAAAGAGTAAAACCAGAGAAGAAGACTAAATGATGGAAGCTGAAGAAAGAAGAATGTTGTGAGAAATTCAGAGAGGAGCTGTTAAAGACTCTGGGTGGTAAGAAAGAGCTTCCAAATGACTTGGCCATTAGAGACAGGTAGGAAGGTACTTTTTGTGCCATCAGAATGGATGATAAGGAAAACTGGTGGTGGAATAGTGAAGTGCAGGATGCTGTTCAAAGAAAGAGGTTAGCCAAGAAGAAATATGACAGTGAGAGGACTGAAGAGAGGAGACAGGAATATAAGGAGATGGGACACGGAGCAAAGAGGAAAGTAGCCAAGGGCGAGAAGGACTTGTACCGATTGGCAAGACAGAGGGATCAGACTGGAAAGGATGTGCAGCAGGTTAGGCTTATTAAAGATAGGAATGGTAATGTTCTAACACGGTGTTTTTCAACCTTTTTTGAGCCAAGGCACAGTGTTTTCATTGGAAAAAAATCCAGAGGCACACCACCAACCAAAATTGTAAACATAGATACACTGTATCCGCCTATATTAAATATATAGTCATTCTTATCAAAGTGTCTTGAATAGGAATGAAATAAACACAAAAATTTATTTTTATCATATTTTATATTTCTTATTTCAAATTGCACTTGTCTTCAAAAATACACCTGAACAGTGCCACAACAATGTGGTCTTAAATTTAAAGAGGTTGTAGAAAGGGGGGGCTTTTTTGATCATTTCCAAGGCACACCTGACGATCACTCGCGGCACACTAGTGTGCCTAGGCACAGTGGTTGAAAAACACTGTAACAAGTGAGGAGAGTGTGACAGGAAGATGGAAGGAGTACTTTGAGGAGCTAATGAATGAAGAGAATGAAAGAGAAAGAAGAGTAGAGGTCATAGAAACTGTGGAACAGGAAGTGTGAAAGATTAGTGAGGGTGAAGTCCGGAAAGCTCTGAAAAGAATGAAGAAGGGGAAGGCAGTAGGACCTGATGACATACCAGTGGAGGTTTGGAAATGTCTTGGAGAGGTGGCAGTGAGGTTTTTGACTCAAATATTTAATGGAATATTTGAGGGTGAGAAAATGCCTGAAGAATGGAGAAGAAGTGTGCTGGTGCCCATTTTTAAGAACAAGGGTGATGTACAGAGTTGTAGCAACTACAGGGGAATTAAGTTGATGAGCCACACAATGAAGATCTGGGAGAGAGTTGTGGAAGCAAGACTTAGACAAGAGGTGACTATCTGTGAGCAACAGTATGGTTTCATGCCAAGAAAGAGCACCACAGATGCCATATTTGCTTTGAGAATGCTGATGGAGAAGTACAGAGAGGGTCAGAAAGAACTCCATTGTGTCTTTGTGGATTTAGAAAAAGCATATGACAGGGTGCCGAGGGAGGAGGTGTGGTATTGCATGAGGAAATCTGGAGTGGCAGAGAAGTATGTTAGACTGGTACAGGACATGTATGAGGACAGCAGGACAGTGGTGAGATGTGCTGTAGGAGTGACAGATAGCTTCAAGGTGGAGGTGGGAGTGCATCAAGGATCGGCTCTGAGCCCCTTCTTGTTTGCTCTGGTGATGGACCGACTAACAGATGAGGTCAGGCAGGAATCCCCATGGACTATGATGTTTGCAGATGACATTGTGATCTATGGTGAGAACAGGGAACAGGTGGAAGAGAACTTGGAGAGGTGGAGGTGTGCACTTGAAAGAAGAGGAATGAAAGTCAGCCGTAGTAAGGCAGAGTACCAGTGGCGGTTCTAGACCAGTTGTACTGGTGGGGCCAAGCTGGGGCCAGAGGTTTTGTCAGAGGGGCACGTTCATCTCGGAGAAAAAGACAGATTCGAAATCTTACTTGACTCTTATTTTTTTAAAGCAGTGATTAACCATTGTAACCAAAGAAAATAGTTTAAAAAATCAAATGAGAAAAATATAAAACATTTTACACAGCATTTGTATTGACTGAATAAAATATATTAATAAGCAAATAAAATGATAATGAAAATAACTGTTAGGTGAAGTCTTGGTTCAGTTTCTCAGTCCAAAATTATATAACAACATTGGCTGCCCTACTATCACAGCAACTGTATTCTGCGATTTTGATGAATACAAAATCGCAGAATTTCATGATTTCTGGCATCATGATTTCTGGCAAACCGATCAACAAATGAGTGACTCATTTGTTGATCGGTTTGCCAGAAATCATCAAATTATGTTTGTATTCTGCATCTGTCTGTTAGCAAAATATCTTATGAACAACTGAACAGATTTTGATGAAACTTTCAAGAAATATTCACTGAATGGCTCTCTACGACTGGTTGACTTTTAAAGTACATCCAATTTAAGATGGCTGCCACAGCTAACTGAACTTAAACAACACAAAATTGACTACAACTCATTCAATTTGACAAAAAATTGAGATAAAATTTGGTGTGGTAGTAGCTGAGACTCATTCCCAAAGCATAAGCAAAGGACTTTTAGAATGCATAAGATCTTTCTTTAAAATTATAGCGTTATTCAGTGGTGGGATGTAACAAAGTACAAATACTTTGTAACTGTACTTAAAGGCACAGTCTGCGGTTTGTGGAAAGCCCTGAAACTTAGAAAAATTTTGAACAGAGACCGTTCTCCCTCCTCCCCCTTGCACTCTGGGTGACCTGCAACTCCGCCTCCTTAGCTCCTCCTCCACAGCTTGGCTGTCTCGTGAACGCGCATGCATGTAAACACAGTTGTAATGGCGTCGGCGCAGTCAAAACACCGGTAAGGATAGACTACTGTATTTGCTTCTCAAATCTTTGCGTATTTGTAATAAAGTATCGTAAATTATGTATAACCCTTTCAATAAGTTATGTGTAGCTCTTACTTTGTGTGACATTTTATCTGTGTTATGCATCTAGTTTTGAAACATTGTCGATGGGCTTCCGACGAGGAATTTACTCCCAGAAGTGTACTTCTACGTCCGAAGAAGAGGAAGCCAGCTGCTGAGTGAAGTTGACACCCCACCCAGACTCAAACCTGAGTTGATGCAGTGCAGCTGGACTTGTTCAGATTATGGTTTTGTTACATAATGAGATTCAATGCTCACAGGGGGAGTTGATGAAAACAAACACAGGATCAATGTTCTCATAGTCACCATGTTTTCATGCAAACATTAAAATGATGATTGGATGAACAGTACTGTTGCTTTGTCTTATTCTTCATCATGCAGTGAAATAATTTTCTATTTGAAAGAACACAGCGACAAAATCTTTTTTATTTATTTATTGATTTAGACAATAAATACACAAAAAACCTAAATAAATATGTGACAAGGATCATCAAACCGTTACATAACGCAGACTTAAATAACCATAAATAAAGCACTGAGCATCCACCCTGATGTTAAATACTCTGTTGTGTACTTAGTTTTATTTAAATAACTTTTTACTAAAACTGGACAGAAATTAAACAAATTCTTCCAACCCTGCAGCCTTCAGGACAACAGGAAAGCAAGCAGGGCCCAGGTGACTGATCTGGTCTTCACTTAAGGGTCAGGTCAGTAAATATGTGCAGCTTCTTCAGATTGTCAGCTTGTCCAAACATCTAAAGTCCATAGAGAACCACCTGATCTCCACTCTTTCATTTTTTTATACATTGTCCTAACCCGGGGGTAGACAACAGTAATTTCCAGAGGGACACATCAAGAGATTTGACCAATCGAAACAATCAAAGAGCCGCATAGATGTATATATATATATATAGTTATATATATATATATAGTTATATATATTATATATATATATAGTTATATATATATATAGTTATATAGTTATATATATATATAGTTATATGTTATATAGTTATATATATATAGTTATATGTTATATAGTTATATAGTTATATATATAGTTATATAGTTATATATATAGTTATATAGTTATATATAGTTATAAATATATGTATCTATATAAATAAATAACTATATTTATAACTATATATATAGTTATAAATATAGGTATCTATATAAATGAATATCTATATTTATAACTATATATATATAGATATATATATCTATACAGTATATATATGATGTAGAATGATCAACAGAAATTCTACCATTGCTGTTCATCATTCTTTAGTTTGTAGCAGGTCGCTCGAGGCTGAATGAGATTTACCTGACTAAATAAAGG
>JBBPBX010003986.1:24316-44001 GCA_038048925.1 Garcialebias charrua
CATTCAACCTTTATTTATACAGGCTAGCCTCGTTGAGCCACGGGGACTCATTTACAAGAGGGACCTGTCTCACTCACACCCAGGGTCAATTTAGAGTTACCAATCAGCCTAACATGCATGTTTTTGGACTGTGGGAGGAAACCGGAGCACCCGGAGAAAACCCACGCATGCACGGAGAGAACATGCAATAACAAGTCCCTTTCATCATTGTCGTCGTGAATGTCTAGCGACGACATACTGAAACAAAAAAATATAAACGTAAAAAACAAACTAACATTGATACTGAGGAAACACATTACATTATTTTATTAAAACAACAATAATCAAGTTTGATCATGAAATAAAGAAACATGTACTTGGGTACCAGTACAATAAATGCTCTCAATAAAAGGTAATGAGACTAACTCGCAAGTATATAAAAAAATTTAACACGCACTAAATTACGTCCACTCAGTGCAAGTGTATCTTATACATGATGGCAGTAGAACAGAATTTAAATTAAGTCAGCTTTTTAAAAATTCTTAAAATTTATAAATAGTACTTATTTTGTGACGCGGTTAGAAAAACAAAAAATAAAAATAAAAAGCTTCAAAGTCATATATTGTCAATATTGTGCATCTGCATTATTCTAATTTTATGTTGAATAAAATTAAAAACTATTAAACTTTTCTTTTTGTTTCTGTCTACCGTAATTTCTAGTGGAAATACATTTAATTAAAAAAGTAAACATACAACCTTACCATCAACATTTTCATATTGTGTAATAACGATCATAGTTATATTAGTTGCAGTGCAAACCATGAAATAATCGTCACATAAATACAGTTTCTAATTACTTACCTTGTTTCCAAAACCTGAATGGGAGTCTCCCCAAATTCACTACTTCTCAGACCTTCCCCAAAGTCATCATCTCTGCATAAAAACATATAATGTAGTTCAAACAATAATCAGATATTCTTTTCAACACATTTATCACACAATGACAAATTTATCTAACATATCAAAGCATGTAGGATGATTTAAAAAATAGCATCAAACAGCCATCTTCCATCCTGTTCTGCTGCTAGAAGTAAAATTTGAACTTTTTATGCTCTCCTTTCATCCTGCTTCACTGCATGCTCATGTCCGCAGCAGACAAACTCGTCCACCCCACCGCAAGTTTTACAGATTTTATTCCAAAAATTAATAATTTTTGAGGCCCTTTATACAGGTAAACGTCCAAAGAGGTTGAGATGTATGCATCAACAACATATATTGTGTAGTACAACTAACAGACTTTTAGATTATGAACACCAAATGATCTGCAGACAATATGCTAATTGCTAGTTGTTGTGATCATGCATCTCTTACACAGACAGCGCAGTTACAGTACTTTCATCATATCTGCTTGCTGATCCACAATACAATAAGTTAGGATAACTAAATGTACGTATCGAAACAATACTGAGGTTGAATGAGTTAGCTGCTACCATTAGCATCACGTCAGCTGTAGGCCGGAAAACGGTTTTAGCCTGTTGTAGATAATATCATGGCATTTGCGCTATCACATGATTCAAGCAAAGACACTTACTTTTCAAGCAGGAAAGTTGCTAACTCTGCATCGCTTTGCAATCCTTTGAGCACTCGAAGCTCTCGCCACCTCCGCCATCTTGAAACAGCTACTGTTTCTGTCGGGAACGTGCCCGGCTGCGCGCTGCAGCTGGGAGAGGCGGGGGAAGGGCGGGGGAAGCTCGTTCATGAAAATAACTCTGTTTTTATTGGCTGGTCAAACTCGGGCCGCTCTGGTTTTTATAAATGCTATTTTAACCACCGGGAGACGCCAGAGGAATATAGTATTTCTCAAAGATTAGCTGTCTAACATCACTCTGTCAAAAAAAAGTGACTGGGAGAAGAAATATGTTTATAAAAAAAGCTACATACTGAAGCTTTAATGAGTACATGTAGTTAAAGGTCCACTGACATGATTTTTTTACTATTCATAAAATTGCTCAAAATATATATTTTATCATTTAAATATGTTCGTTTTTGCAAACAAAATGATAAATCACTTTATGGTTATAGTTCATTGAGAATGAACTTTCTGATAAATCACTTTAATTTTGCTTTAAAAGTGATTTTGAACTTCAAGCCGTGTTTAATCATGGGAAATCCGATTACACGTGAACGCACCATCTGTGATGTCACACCGGGCAGAGCTCTGGGCTTGTCACAGTGCGCAGGTATGAGCATCTCGACATGAAGGTAAGTCTGATACAGCATCAGACCTAAATTAGATCCTGTTGTTTCTTGTTCCATCACCCAAACTATTTTCTGCTTCCCAAAATGAAGACAAATAGCTCAAATCTTCACATAGATTGATAAATTCGTCCAGTTTTAAATTGTCCGCTATTAAAGACACCACAGCCCTCTGCCCAGTGTGACATCACATATGGTGCGTTCGAGTGTAATCGGATTTCCCATGATTAAACACGGCTTGAAGTTCAAAATCACTTTTAAAGCAAAATTAAAGTGATTTATCATTTTGTTTGCAAAAACAAACATATTTAAATGATAAAATATATATATTTTGAGCAATTTTATGAATAGTAAAAAATTCATGTCAGTGGACCTTTAAGGCTGTTTTAATTACATGATAAAACCATCCTACTTTTAAGTGATCAAATCTTTTTGATTAAAACTTTCCAGACCAACAAATACCCACCTTTTTCAAAAACCACTCTTTCTTTTTCCTATTAACAAATACTTTCCAGCATGTGCCATCAGCAGTGTGTTGATTCATCATCAGTACCAAACTGTATCTGATTTAATGCTTCTTTGTGTTTGATACTCACCTAAAAATGTTCCTGTGAATCCCAGAGTGATGAAGCTGCTGACCACCAGTACAGTTCCTAGCACCATAAGAGCTACACCAATGTAGAAAACCTCCATCCGCTCCATCACCAACCACCGGGCCTGGCTCTTCATTGCCACTGTCACACTGTAGTAAAGCAATTCAATACAAGTATGGGCAGATAGTTTATATAATAACTTCAAACAGATATTAATTTTAAAACAAAGATTTCAATATGTATCACATTATGTAAATCCTTGTGTTTAAAAACAGAAACACAACTAAACTGCTGCTTAAATAATCTCACGCACAACTACAATAATAATTTTATTATAACTATATTATATAAATATTCACAATATCCGGGTGGCACGCAAGGAGTGTTCCTGAACATGCCAATTCCTGGCAGATTAAACCAGCTCCAGGAACATGGAATGTCACCTTACTGGCAAGGTAAGGAGTTGGAGCTTGAGTGTTAGAGGGAGCAATACCAAATAGTTGGGCTCACCTCTACGCACAGCTTGGACATTTGAACTGAAGTCTTGGAGAGAGGCTGGACTTGAAACATTTTTGCATTGTAAGACGTGGCCCGTCCCTACCTGGGTTCAGACCCGGGTTCTTCATATTTGTATTTGGCATTATGCCAACTTCCAACCCCATTCCTGAAACCCAGAGACCTGGGGTTCCATTTGGGCTAGGCTATTTGGGCCAATTTGATGTCAGCATACTACAGGTATTGGTCATTGATTGGTTCACTGGCTCGGTGGTGGTGTTTACAGATGAGTCGTCCTCCAGTGACCGCTTGCTTTAAGTATGGATTCCCAAAAAGTTTCAGTACACTTGACAAACAATGAGGTGAGTGTAGTGTACAGAAAGCAAAGAGAAGTAGCACAAGCTCGATACCATCCATTGCTTTGTAACAAATAATATGAGATCACATGTTTTTGATACAATGATCCTTGTCAAAATCAAGGTGGCACTCTGCTCAAAGCAAACACAACCATAGCCTGGGTGGAACGTGGGCAGAATGACTGTAGACAGGCCATGCCTTGCTGGCCCCTACAAAGCAAAAATGCTATTATAAAGTTAAAAGATAAATCGGACCTTGTCCCAGGCCATGCTTGGCTTGGGTGGGAACTGTTGACCTGGACTGGAGAATTGTCAAGCAGTGGATGGATCACTTTAAGAATTTCCCTAATCTGTTCACCTTGTATCTTTGAAGAATCCAGAAGACAAAGAAGAATCTGACTGTGTTCTCTGTGGTATTCTGTGAGGAGGGGTGTATGGGATTATGGGATGCTAGGGTTGCCTTTAAGATCTATCTGGTCCTTGTATAACAAAAGCCAGAGATATTCATGTCCTCGGCACAAAGTCAAGCTTGTTGTCAGTGCAAGTTGGACTCTGCCAGGGCTGTCCCTTGTCACCAATCCTGTATGTTGTGTTTTTAGACAAGATTTCAAAGAGCAGCCGTGGAGAGGAGGGTGTCTGGTTTGGGAACCTCAGAATCTCGTCCCTGCTTTTTGCAGATGATGTGGTTCGGTTAGTGTCATTAGTGTCTTTATGCCCCAATCTGCAAGAGGCAATGGGATGGTTCTCAGCCAAGTTTGAAGTGGCTGGTATGAGAGCAAGCTCCTCTAAGAGGCCAAAGTTCTCAACCAGACACAAGTGCAATGCCTTGTCCGGGTCGGGATGATTCTTTCTGTTTCATTGTCTGTGTGTATGTTGAATGTTTGATTGTACATTGTTCAAAACATGAATGTTTAGTTGTACATTGTTCAAAACATGAATGTTTTTGTACAATGCTCTGAGAGACTTTTGTTCTAAATTGCAGCTGCATAAACAAACTGAATTAAATTGAAAATGCTCTAAGGAGTACAATAAAGCCATAGATCTAGGTTTATATGCAGAAATTGCCACTCCCTTCCACTTCAATGTATTGCATTCTTCAAACTGTGTTGGACCACAATTTATGATAAACACATTTTTTTAAGATGATTGGGCAAATTTTACTGTTATTTTTGACTGAATGGTGAAAGTCAGTCTCACATGTGAAACTTAGAGCTGTGTTAAAACTTGTTGTTAATTTTAGAGCCTACATTACAGCCATTGTGTACTGTATTCTGGTAAAGAAAAGGGGCGTTGTTCTAACTTTTAACACTGAGAGCACCCTGAACAACAGCAGTCATTTGGCCCAGGACTGGATGCTGATTAAACACTTTCCTGTCAAACTTGAAAGCCTGATATCAGCAGGCTTTTTTGATCTGTGTAAAAAGACCTGCGACCACCTGCATTTTGTTGACATTACAGATCAAATGCACACAGCGTGTTCTTAATTAGAAACATGATACCTGTCTCTGGGATTAAAAGGAAAACAGAAAACAACAGCTGCAGCAGCTGCACTGAAAGATCAAGCATTTTATTTTCACAACTCCCACAACCTCCTCTAATGCATCCTTGCAGTGTGTGTTGGCTGAATTCAGAGAGAGTGCTCGTCTGTGAGAGGACATTTAACTTTTATTAACGTCATACCCATTTGCTCTCAGCGGATGATGTGAGGGGCCGTGGGCTGAGTATGTGCAGTCACACAGTAAAAGCATTTTCATTTTGTATTAAGTGTTCTGATCAAAAGAATATAAAATGGGCTGGTGGCTGCCTTAAAATGTGCTCAAACTGGTTTTAGTGCAGCCTGTTGGAATACATGCTACTGTTAATGTGATTAATCTTAATAACACTATAGCGTTTGATGCTGGAGTCCTGTTTAGTTTGTAGTTTAAAAATTAAAACTTTAAATGAGACGGGACAGTCCCATAATGTCGTTAATTTTATTTTACAGGACTAAGAATGATTTATCCATTTTCCTCGGACAATGAAATATGATCAGAACATGACCTGAGGATATCCTGACTCATGCTCAATAATTCAGGTAGAAAAATCCATCAAAGTAAAGTCAGGTCCTCTGGATGGATTATTCTTGTTGAAACATTTCATCTTTTATCCAGAAGACTTCTTCAGTCTGAGAGGCTGAAACAAACTGTCTTAGAAACAGCACCAAGAGGTGAAAGAGTACTGAAAATTTGTACCCAAGTACAAGTACTGCTGCACTGCTTAAATTATACTCAGTTGCAAGTAAAAGTACTAGTGTTAAAAAAACACTTAAGTATAAGTACAAAGTACTCTTCTCAAAAACTACTCAGAATATTAATTACTTTTAACCACTTGATGTTTGACTGTGTTGTCAATAGAAGGCATTCACTTTGATTTAAAGCAAGTTTGTATATACAAAGTTTGTATATACAAAGTTTGTATATACAAAGTTTGTATATACAAACCGGATTCCAAAAAAGTTGGGACACTAAACAAATTGTGAATAAAAACTGAATGCAATGATGTGGAGGTGCCAACATCTAATATTTTATTCAGAATAGAACACAAATCACAGATCAAAAGTTTAAACTGAGAGAATGTATCATTTTAAGGGAAAAATATGTTGTTTCAAAATTTCATGGCATCAACAAATCCCAAAAAAGTTGGGACAAGTCCATTTTTACCACTGTGTGGCATCCCCCCTTCTTCTTACAACACTCAACAGACGTCTGGGGACAGAGGAGACCAGTTTCTCAAGTTTAGAAATAGGAATGCTCTCCCATTCATGTCTAATACAGGCCTCTAACTGTTCAATCGTCTTGGGCCTTCTTTGTCACACCTTCCTCTTTATGATGCACCAAATGTTCTCTATAGGTGAAAGATCTGGACTGCAGGCTGGACATTTCAGTACCGGATCCTTCTCCTACGTAGCCATGATGTTGTGATTGCTGCAGAATGTGGTCTGGCATTATCTTGTTGAAAAATGCAGGGTCTTCCCTGAAAGAGATGACGTCTAGATGGAGCATATGTTGTTCTAGAACCTGAACATAGTTCTCTGCATTAATGGTGCCTTTCCAGACATGCAAGCTGCCCATGCCACAAGCGCTCATGCAACCCCATACCATCAGTGATGCAGGCTTCTGAACGGAGCGTTGATAACAACTTGGGCTATCCTTGTCCTCTCTGGTCCGGATGACATGGCGTCCCAGTGTTCCATAAAGAACTTCAAATCGTGACTCATCTGACCACAGAACAGTCTTCCATTTTGCCACACTCCATTTTAAATGACCCCTGGCCCAGTGCAAACGTCTGAGCTTGTGGAGCTTGCTTAGAAATGGCTTCCTCTTTGCACTGTAGAGTTTCAGCTGGCAACGGCGGATGGCACGGTGGATTGTGTTCACTGACAATGCTTTCTGGAAGTATTCCTGAGCCCATTCTGTTATTTCCTTGACAGTGGCATTCCTGTTTGAGGTGCAGTGACGTTTAAGGGCCCGGAGATCACGAGCATCCAGTAGAGTTTTACGGCCTTGACCCTTACGCACAGCGATTGTTCCAGATTCTCTGAATCTTTTGATGATGTTATGCACGGTTGATGATGATAACTTAAAAGTCTTTGCTATTTTACGCTGGGTAACACCATTCTGGTATTGCTGCACTATCTTTCTGTACAACAATGGTGGAATTGGTGATCCTCTTACCATCTTGGCTTCTGAGAGACACTGACACTCTGAGAAGCTCTTTTTATACCCAATCATGTTGTCAATTGACCTAATTAGTGTTAATTGGTCTTCCAGCTGTTCGTTATATGCTCAATTTCCTTTTTCCAGCCACTTATTGCTACTTGTCCCAACTTTTTTGGGATTTGTTGACACTATGAAATTTTGAATCAACATATTTTTCCTTTAAAATGTTACATTTACTGTATTTTTCGGCATACAAGTCACAGTTTTTTGCCTAATTTGCATGTCCTGCAACTTATACGGCTAAGCAACATATTTATGGAATTTCCCCCTATATTGTAGTCCAATTTTTGGCTGAGATATGACCGTTTCCATACATTCTGACTTAAAATAAATAAATATAGCAGTACCACTTTCGGCCGCTTGGGGCACTAAAGGGCCCTCTAGGCTTTTGACAACCTGAATGTGTACGGATATTTTAGCGCAAAAAAGTCCTGCTGGATGGACAACGTGTGCGCGCACATCATGCTCCATTCCTGCCATCATCCTGGGAGGCTTGACAAAAGTGCTGCAGCCTCTGGACATTTCTGTGAACCAGAGCTTCAAAGGAGCTCTGCACCGCTTTTGGGAGGAGTGGATGGTGGACGAATATGGCGACGGAGAGCACAGCTTCACGGCTACAGGACGGATGTGCCACGCAACGTTCCAGCAGGTCCTCGGATGGATGGATAAAGCGTGGACCTCAGTCAGTAAAGAATCCATCCGTCGGGGTTCAGGAAGGCCAAGATGTTTGCTGGACGTGGATGAGGAAGAGGAGGCAGCTGCATCCACTACTTGTTACTTCAGGAGTTGGCAGAACTCTTCACCAGCGACACGGAGGATGAAGAATTCAACGGGTTTGAATAAAAATAAATAAATAAATAAATAGGTGTTTCTGTCATCATTATGGGGGGGTGAGCATGTAGTAATTTGAAAGTCGCTTTATTTCGTCGGCTTCATTTTGCCATGTTTTAACCGTTAAAGTGCATTAAGAAAAGTTCAGCTCAGACACACCTTTACTATAATGTCAGCAAACAAATATATTTTTAAGGTGTTTATCTTGTTAAATTTTAAAGAGATGCAGGTTTCCGCTCGCTGCACGTCCACGTTTTGCAGATCTGACGTAGCAAAACTATTTAAATCCAGCTGACTTGACCAGTACGTACATTTATTAAGGAAAAGTTCAGCTCAGACACATCTTTGCTATAATTTTCAGCAAACAAATAATTGTTTTTAAATGTTAATCTTGTTAAAGTCCTTCCGTGCACAATCCTGTGGCCATTTGGCAGCCAATCCATCTTTGGCAAAACACTGGCCCACATTTCCGGGTTGTCAGTAGTGATGCGTAACATAAGTGACGCGTCAGCGGTGATGCATAATAGATGCGACTTATACGGCAGTGCGACATGTTTATGGATTTTTCAACATTATTGGACACAATTGGACTGATGCGACTAATATGGGGTGCGACGTGTACAGCGGAAAATACGGTACTCAGATTAAACTTTTGATCTGTCATCTATGTTCTATTACGAATAAAATATTGACATTTGCCATCTCCACATCATTACATTCAGTTTTTCTTAACAATTTATTTAGTGTCCCAACTTATTTGGAATCCGGTTTGTAATCGCTACATTCAAAACACATTTCTGAGACGCTCAGAAGCTCCGTCTTGTTTTAGTACTAGGCAAACTGATGGCATTGACAATATCTAAGATCTTCGCATACTTAGACAAACTAACCCACACATACAAACAATAAAAAAATCAATATCATACAGGTAGCTTTAAAACCTCTTATACCGCTACATGTTTTTTGAGATTAGATGATGAAGTCTTGTAAGCTGCTATCACCGTAGAGATCAAAGTTTACATCTGGACCCATCTCCTTTTCACCCTCTGTACATGAAAATTTTGTCCAGGTACAGCCACGTGCACTCGTCCTCAGCCTTTACCTCGCCATTTTCTCTGTTGAGTGTTGTCTTCTGTCTCTATTTTGGCTTTTTCCACTAACCTTCTGTCCATAAATGACTCTCTAAGCTAGGTAATAGACGTAGGCCCTGTTTACACGGCACGTATTTTGAGTGGAACCGCTCCTTTCTCTCTGCGTCTTTGCCTGCCGTTGACACGACACCACTGGATTCAAAAGAGGGGGGCTCTTTGAATCCGAATCTTTTCTGATCCACGCTCAAGGTGGAGGTTTTTCGCTGACCCCCCGTTGATAATGTAAACATCTCCCGCGGAGCTTTTGTTTGAACACATGCGCGCCGCATGCACGCGCGGACAGCCGGCATTTCTAACAATGGAGGCTGACTGGACGCTACACTATAACATAATAAATGTGCTATTTAATAACAGTTTAACAATAATAAACAGTATTTATGTTGGCGTGGGAGATTATCTGAACTACAGTATCTATCTGGACTCATTACGTTTTTTAAACAATGCGTAACGTGCTGCATGTTGAAATGAAGACACCAGGTTTATTTTTTATTTATTTATTTATTCAGCACCACAAACTGTACGTAACACAAACACTGAGAATTAAACTGAACACTATTAAAACACGTTAACCGAACTGTTAATACATTAATGAACTGGATCTTGCTGTGTTTTCATCTGGACCCCATCAGAACCGGTCTGCCTGTTGGAACGACAGCTTCTCCACCTGGCAGAAATAAATAAATAAATAAAAACTCTGTTGCTGTGTGCTCAAAGTGAACACAAGCAAACATTATATTAAGAACGTTGATTTACCTGCTGTAAGTCAGCTGTTTATCACGGAGGAAAGTCCGACATCATCCTCATTGTCACTCGGTTCATGTCCGCTCAGCAACTGGTGTGGAGCTTGTTAGATGAAGCGGGTCCCGCTTGGTGTCAAATCTGTCGACTATTATCCAAAATCCAGCTTTAGCTTGTTGTTAATTTGTTGTTAGCTCAACTTTTAGCCCAGAAGAACGTAGCAGTCTGCCAGCAGCAGAGTGAGGCAGCACACATGCGCAGTGGGTGAAGGTTCAGCAGCACGGCACGCATGCACAGTGGGTGAAAGGGGGGGGGCATGAGGGAGGGGGGAAATTCGAGCAGATCCGTGTCAACGCAAAACTTTTCATATAATTAACATACCCAAAACATCTGTTTCCCCCCCCCACAGTGTCCGTGTAAACAGGGCCGTAGTTGCGATCTGAGAGCCTTATTGGCTACACTCATCCACCCGGTCGCTGCGGTCACAGAACAGTAATCTCCTTCACATTCCGAGAACCAAATTAAGGACCATGGGAGACCGGGCTTTCAGTGTGGCTGCCCCCCGCCTGTGGAACTCTCTTCCTGACTGTCTGAGGGTCCCACAGTCTGTGGTTGACTTTAAGAGCGGCTTGAAGACCTTTCTTTTCAACCGAGCATACTCTGCCTCCTCATGATTCTACTTTTGATCTTAGTTGATACTGTTATTGATTTTACTTGTTTTATTACTTGTTTTATTGACATTTAATTTCTGTTGCACCGTGTAGCACTTTGAGATTTTCATTAATGAAAAGTGCGTTATAAATTGAATTCATTATTATTATTATTATTACAAAGATGCAGATGAACAATTTGAATATTAATTCAAATTCATTTAACCTTTATTTAGGCCCTGTTTACACGGACACTGTGTGGGGGAAACAGAACTTATGGGCATGTTAAAGGTACTATCTGCGATTTCTGTATGACCAAAACACTTGGAAAAATTTTCAACAAGGAAAAGCATTCTGCTCCCTCCCCCTCAGAGCTCTGAGGGAGGAGCTACAGTCCGTTCTCTGCTGAATTTGAGATCTGCTCCGCCCCCAGCTGCAGTCTCTTGGAGACGCTGCGATATTCTGTGTTTATATGTTACTAAAACCTTCTAAAAAATAAAAAATAAAACCATGGGGCGCTAGTCCAGAACACCAGGAAATCTTCAGAGCCTCTGGCAGCCACGTTGAACCCTACTTTTATTCACTCGTGACAATTTCACTTCCTCATTCATCGCAGTCGGCAGAGGAAGCGGTACAGAGCGGTGGATGAAGCGATTATTTGACTTTTGAAAAAAAAAAAAAGTCCTGATCAGGGATTAAGAAGGGGAATTTAATAATTTGTGTGACATACAAAACAGTTCTGCATCGCTTTCCAATCCTTTGAACGAGAACGTGCGCGGCGCTGGGACAGGTGGGGGCGTGGGTTGGGGCGTGAGAAGCTCTGTTGAGGACAACTGGAACGCAGCTCTTTATTGGCTGATTAAAAACTCTGTTTTTATTGGCTGGAAAATGGCGTGTCACCTTTTCTTTTTAGAAATGCTTATTTACCACCTGGAGAAGCAAGGGGACAATATATATATTTTTTTTTTCAGAGATTACCTGGCTAACATCAGTCTGTGAGGAGGTAGTGACAGAGTGAAGAAATATGTTTATAAAAAAAGCTACATACTGAAGCTTTAATTAGTTTAAAAGTTTTGCGTTGACACGGATCTGACACGGATCTGCTCGAATCTCCCCCCTCCCTCATGCCCCCCCCTTACACCCACTGCGCATGCGTGCTGCTGAACCTTCACCCACTGCGCATGCGTGCTGCCTCACTCTGCTGGCAGTCTGCTACTTTCTTTTGTGCTAAAAGTTGAGCTAACAACAAGTTAACAATAAGTTAAAGCTGGATTTTGGATAAGAGTCGACAGATTTGACACCAAGCGGGACTGCTTCATCTAACAAGCTGCACACCAGACGCTGAGTGGACTGTGGACCAGAACCGGACTTTACTCCGTGATAAACAGCTGACTTACAGCAGGTAAATCAACGTTCTTAATATAATGTTTGCTTGTGTTTACTTTGATCACACAACAACTGAGTTTTTATTTATTTATTTATTTATTTCTGCCAGGTGGAGAAGCTGTCGTTCCAACAGGCTGATGGTTCTGAGGTTCTGATGGGTCCAGATGAACACACAGCAAGAGTCCAGTTCATTAACGTAGTTACAGTTCGGTTCACGTGTTTTAATAGTGTGTTCAGTTTAATTCTCAGTGTTTGTGTTGTAAACTTTGTGGTGCTGAATAAATAAATAAATAAAAAATAAACCTGGTGTCTTCATTTTCACAGCACGTTACGCACTGTTTAAAAAATGTAACGAGTCCAGATAGATACTGTAGTTCAGATAAATTTACATCTCCCACGCCAACATAAATACTGTTTATTATTGTTAAACTGTTATATTTTGCAGCGTGACACGTGAAATGTCAGCCTGCCCTAGACTGTCCGCGCATGCGGGCTGCGCGCATGTGGTTGACACAAAAGCTCCACGGGAGATGTTTACATTATCAGCGGGGGGTCAGCGAAAAACTTCCACCTTGAGAGCAGGATCAGGAAAGTATCGGAGTCAAAGAGGGGGGCCAGCAGCGTCGTGTAGGCGATAAGCAAAGTCGCAAAGAGAAAGTAGCGGTTACACTCAAAATACGCGCCGTGTAATAATAATAATAATAATTAATTCAATTTATAATGCACTTTTCATTACTGAAAATCTCAAAGTGCTACACATATATTGAATGCTACACACATTCATAAACCGGTGGCGGCAGACTACCATGCAAGGTGCTTTCCAGTCCTACCGGGAGCAACTCAGGGTTAAGTGTCTTGCCCAAGGACACAACGACACATGGTGCAGGTCCCGAGAGTCGAACCGCCAACTTTCCGATCGGGAGACGACTGCCCTTACCACTACACCACGGCCGCCCTGTGTAAACTGGCCCTTAAGCCTGGTCCCCACTGCACAACTCGAAACGCGCCTGCCGTCCCCTTTTGGCCGCTTGTCACGGCCCCACTGGCCACTGAAGACCATCTGATGACGCGCACTAGGGGGTGGCAGAGGGAGGGGGTGTAGCTCGTTTTCCGGGTTCAGTTGTTGTGTTAACTGCACCTCCGACGGTCTTTGATGAGATTAAAACGTTTTTTTTTTATGTTTGGGGTGATCTACACTGGAGAGAACAGCAGCCTGTCAGCAGCAACTGTAAAAATGTCACGTTTCTTACCGGAGTTTGGTTCCAATTCATGGAGGCTCGATCCGGTAAGTTTAAAAAGTCCAAAAAAAGTCCCGTTGTGGTTGTGTAATCAGATAGCAGAGGCTCTCCCGACTGTTTGCTAGACGCGTCGAGCCACCAGAGATCGAATTTTCTGGCGTTGGCAGTTCGACGCCTAGGTTGATTTGGACGCGCGCGTGCGTGGAAAAGGAACTGCAGGCTGCCGCCGCGCCGCTTCGATCACTCGAATCGCGCCGTTTCCCGGTTCGCCGTGACTCCACGCGTCTCCTCATACACTTTGAATGTAAACCGGCCGCTTCAGCTGCCCGACACCGGGGCAGTGGGTACCAGGCATCAGACAGGTTAATCCCACTGAACCTCGAGGACTCATTTGCAAGAGAGACCTGATTTCAACAAAGAATAACAACAATGGACAACAGTGACAACAATAGACAATCAGGCATTCAGATTTTTTTTTAAATAAAAAACAACAACTGTATGCCTCTTTTATGATTGTCTATTGTTGTCGCTGTTGTCCATTGTTGCAGCCGTACTTAGTAGCAGCTTCTGATTTTAAAGGTAGAGAAGTAGATTACATGGTCTAAATTGTATTTAAATATGAGTAAAATTACACACTTGAAAGAAATACTTATGAAAGTTCAAGTACCCAAAAAATCTACTTAATTACAGTAATGTGACTATTTGTAATTTGTTACTTCCACCCCTGATAGCAACTTACATAGTGGTTCAACTAGTTTGATGGTGCTCAGAAGGTTCTTGTCTCCATTGCTGCCTGCTCAAACTTGAACTAGTTTGAGGCAATCCTCACCAAAGTGGATCAAAACATCCTGATGGAAGCTCAAAAATCCAGGTCAAAAAAGCCTCTAACCCTCTTTTTAACGTGCCATATCTCCAACATAAAACATTGTAGACAAATAAAAAATGATCTGATCATCAGGTTTGACCATGATTTTTTTCTAGTTTCTTCTTTTGAATTGTTCAACCAAACTGCTTCAACAAATCTGCTTTTGACTGACTGAAGAGCAAAACATTGGAGTCACAAATAATCCTAATTTAAGCTTCAAACAAATCTAAAGTCCTTTTTTTATTACGGTTTAATACACATTTTTAAAATGGGAAAATCAATTAACACTTTTACAAAGAATACACACAAAAAAGAAAATAATATTTAACATGTCATATTGGTAAACCGTCATACCATTTACTGGACTACTTCCAGTTCAATCTAAAATAACATTTTTTTTTGTTTAAGTTATAGTTTTGTAGGATTGAATAAGTTGTGCATTTGTGTGTGCACAGCTCAGCATCGACACATCCACGGACCTTCAGTACCCGGTATGTAGGTTTGGTGTGAACGCAGTGGGCTTCCTGGTGATGCCAATGGCTCTACAGTCAAAACTAGGTTAGCTGTTAATAGAAGAAAACTGGGTTACTCGGTCGGTCGGTGCTGTGACTCTTATGGTGTTGTTCCTTTGTTAAAGGAAGCAGGAAGTGTAATGTGATGTGGTGTGTTGTGCCACGTCAGACACAAAGGGCTGCCGCTGAGATGTCTGTTAAGTAAACTGGTCTGCACGGACACACTGCTGGGATTTGGATTAGAAAAGAGATGGAAACTGGCTCTGTGGGGGTAGGCATGTGGTCAGGGTGTAAACGGTTTGGAGGGGCCTTGATGATGAGTCACTTTTGAGTCTCAAAAATCTTTCCTCAGAGTATCTAATGTTGCGAGAACTTCTGTGCATGTTAGAATCAAAAAAGGCGTTCAATACAGAAACAACAGGACTTTATTTGTAACAGAAAACGTTTAGCTTCCCATCCAGGGAGCTTTATCAATTCAATAAAGCAGGCTGTGAGTGAGTGAAGTTATAAACAGGCTGAGGTGACACGCACCTATGTGTCCTCTCCCTCCATGTGAACCATGAGGACAGCCTCGACATTGAAGTTTACAGAAAACCATCCCACAGTATCTTCTGTGACTCTCACCATCCACTGGAACACAAACTCTCTGTCATCAGAACTTTACAGCATCGGGCCGATCACATCCCCACGAAGCCAGATAGGAAGAAAAAGGAACAGAAACATTGAAAAATCTCTCCAAACATGTGGATATCCTAACTGGGCCTTTGTCAAGTCAGCGAGGAAGTCGACAAAACACAATAATAAACAGAAAATGTGAACAGACTGAAAAACATTGTCATCCCTTATGTTGCTGGAGTTTCAGAGAATTTCAGAAGGATTTTCAACAAACACAACATCCCAGTACATTTCAAACCCAGCAGGACTCTCAGACAGAGGCTGGTCCATCCTAAGGACAAGACACCCACACACAAACAGAGTGGTGTAGTGTATGCAGTCTAGTGCAGTGAGGACTGTCCAGACCTCTACATTGGAGAAACTAAGCAGCCCATCCACAGAAGAATGTCCCAACACAGGAGAGCCTCCTCCTCTGGACAAAACTCAGCTGTTCACCTCCACCTCATGGACAAGGGACACTCTTTTGAGGACCAGAATGTGCATATTTTGGACCGAGAGCACAGGTGGTTTGAGAGGGGTGTGAAGGAGGCGGTTTATGTAAAACGAGAGAAACCATCGTTAAACAGAGGAGGAGGCCTCAGATTTCAACTTTCTAAAACTTATAGTGCGGTCCTGGGTTTGGTTCCCAGAAGTTTCGCACCTGATGAGAACAGAGGGGCCTTGTTTGTGAATTAGACTGGCAAGGACTTTGAGAGGTCCCTGCTGTTGAGGTATGAGGTGTGATTTGTCAATTTACATACAGTAGGATGTGTGTGTGTGTGTCTTAAGCCCTGCTTTCACACGGTAAACTTTGAATGTGTCACATGTACAGTATGTGTTAGCTCAAGTATGTGTGTGTGTGTTTGCTTTCATTTTACATAGGTTGGTGCGTGTCACCTCAGCCTGTTTATAACTTCACTCACTCACTGCCTGCTTCATTGAATTGGTAAAGCTCCCCGGATGGGAAGCAAAACGTCTTCTGTTACAAATAAAGTCCAGTTGTTTCTGTATTGTACGCCTTTTTTGATTCTATCATGTCCTGGACGACTGAGAATCTTCACCAGCATATTCTGTGCATGTTCCACAGTCCTAGCAGATTTCAGCAAACTGGAGAACAATCTGATTATCAAACTAAATAGACCAACGAGGGAGAACAGGAGGTGAGTAAATGTCAAGGTAGGAGGCTTGAGAGCTGAAGTTGCTTTTACAAGAAACCAATAAATGACAAAGCTGAGGAAAGTAGGAAGCACAAAGTGTTACCCTGGTGACGGGCTTCACACACATTTTAGGCGATAAACCTTCAAACCTTCTCCTTTTGTCTGACAAAACAAATGTTTAGTAGAAGTAAATATGCTCCAAGTTATACTGCATATAATTTGTGTAAGAAGGACCTTTAAACAAGTTTTTTTCTTATTTTTCTAGTGCCCGGATTGTTGTTGTATGTTAACAATCTTTCCTGAGTAAATCATGTACGTATTCTCTTGTCCACTTTTACAAAAATGAAGTATGTATTTGTAGCCAAGTGTCGTGTCTTCAAGTCTTGTTCTTTATGATGTGCTATACAACTCAAACAAAAGACGGCCTACATCCTCCACTCCTATAAATAACATAACATCCATGCTTTTACTTCAGGCTCAGCAAAATGCAGAGAAAAACAAGATAGAAGACAAAGACTAAAAATATCATCTTTCTATTCTCCATCCAGATCTGGAGTCTATCTTTCATTCAGCTGACAGAAATGGACACAGAAAGACAATGGTGGGTTACACATCAAGACTTGCAGACCCTTCTGAGTGAAGGTCAATATGAGCAGGATGGCAACTCTCAGGACTCAAATAAAGCTCCTGACTCATTCTTTGTTTTTTTGGGTAACATCAAGTGTTCTGCAGAAATGTTTAATTTATGTTTTCTTTTATAAGGTATCACTCGTTAAAATATAAGTTAAAAAGCCGCTATAGATTACATCATAATTTCTCACAGATTTGGGATTTCTCGTATCAAACATATACTTTACTTGATTAAATCTGGGCATCATGGCTGTTGCTGTGGTTTCTCTGGTTCTGACGATTTCATAGCAAGCTGTGGCAATAAGCTGCACTATCATGAGCTCAGCCTCAATCTTCTTTCCTCTCCTAATAACCTCTGCAGAACGTCCTCCACGCTCAATCCACAGGAGGCAATGATTGTAACTGGTCGCCGCATGGAAGCAGGTTTTAGTACTTTCAAATGTACAAGGAGTCACCTTTGTTAATTAAAATAAACATGGTTATTACGCTGTAAAATTTAGCCCTATATGCCTTAAAATAGCTTAGACAAGACTGTAGCCATTTTTACAATGTTTGGTTTTATTATCATAACATAGTGACATTTTTATTTTTATTTTAAGCCTTAATGCTTCTAGATTAGATCCATTAAACATTTTATCACAATAAGTTTGGTGCAAATTAAAAACAATTCCAGTAACTTAAAATTATCTCTATTAGCTAACAATAAAGAGAAAATACACAACATACATAGCAACTGTGTGGCCAACCAGGCTACACAAAGTGCTTTACAACCCAATCTGGGCCCTCATTCACTCATCCAAGAACATTCATACTGAACTCTACTGCATTTCTAAATGTATCAAATGCAGCTTTGCATGTGAATCTACAACTTTTAAGGCCCCCCCCATAGCTCTGCGTTCAGCCGTACGCCGTACTACGCGCGCGTTCTGTGCGGCGCGTTAGCCCGCACAGCTCTGCGTTCGTTCTCGCGTTCTCGCTCCAAATTCACAGTGCAGAGCGTTCGCTGATTGGTCATTTGCTGACATGCCTACTGAATTGATTGACAGGTCGAGGGGAGAAAAAAAAAGGCGAGCCGGCAGCTTCACACAGCTTCAGCCGCAGCGGTGTTATATCTTATTAAAAAGTTCTAAAAGATAAAAAAAAAAACAGGGAGCGCTGGTCCTGCAGCCCACAGCCCACCAGGAAAATTGCAGAACCTCTCGCAGCCACGTTGGACACGAGTTTAATTCGCTTGCGACAAACTCATTCATTTCCTCATTATTTCAGTCATGGAGTCAGCGGAGGAGGAAGCGATTCAAGCGATCACTTGCCTTTTGGCAAAAAAACTAAAGAAAAGGCCAGATCAGGGATGAAGAAGAGGAATTTAATACATTTGTGTCACATACAAAACAGTCTGGCGCCGGGCAGTTGACAACGCATTTGCGTACGCGGCCGTAAAATTTGATCTTGGCGCGTACATGGTACGCTTGTGCCTCTGCGTACGTACGGCGTAGTACGGCGTATGTAGTGCTCGATTTGTAAATCAAACGATGCTGGAATGTAAATAGCGGTGTGCGACCAGGGTTCACTGAGGCCAACACTGATACTGGAACACACACACACACATACAAGGTGCACAAATCTCTAAATACTAAGCCAATTCATATTTACATATCACATTTAAACATGTCATGTGTGATTTACAAATGTAGTATATCCCACAGCATGCCCAGGTGTGTCTCCTCCTCTCCCTCCCCCCGCACCTTGCTTCGTGTCTCAGTAGCAGTCCTGTGTCCTTTAGCCACACAGTTCTTTCAATTCATCACAAATGTCTTGTCCTCCTGTTTCCACATATTCTCAATGGGCATGGATAAATGCATGGAGACAGTTTTTGTTGAAGCGCAGACAGAGCGACTCGACTTCAGTCTGTCCATAGAGAACACCTGTGTCCTCAGGCCAGTACTATGAATTAAACACCTGTAGCTTCTCAATAAAACCTTCATATCCACTTTGGTCAGGCAGGCGGCCACAGTGTGACAACAAGCGCTGCTCTAAGTTTTTTCTGTTTTTTGACCTTAGAAAAAACTGCCTAATATTTAAAACTTTGTCACAGGCCTTCCCTTCAGCGAGCGTAACGCCTAGAAAAACAGTTGCTCTCAATATCCATCTGGTTCAATTGAGAAAAGCGTCCTGGTCGCTCCAACAACAATTCAAATACTTTGACTGCATGACAAATAGCGTTATGAGCCAAGATTATTGTAGTATCTCTTTCTTGTAGTTCAAGTGAAAGTTTAGATAAGTCCTGTAGTGCCCAGATTGTTCACAAAAGCACAGGAACTTATACGTAGTGCAAGACCATTGTATGTTTTCTTAGTTATACTATGGTGGTCAGGGCCGGATTTAGGAGGATGGGGGCCCCTGGGCTTGAGTCAATATGGGGGCCCATATATATATATA
>JBBPBX010003986.1:47419-57923 GCA_038048925.1 Garcialebias charrua
ATATATATATATTATATTGGTTCAGATGATATAATAAAAAATATATATATATAAACTGGTTTATATCCAAATTACTATGGTAAAGTATGATGAGTTATTCACCAACATACTTTCGAAGGTAGTAAATCTTTTCACTTACTGGGATGTTCTTTCTTTCAATCAGCATTTGAAATGAAATTTTCCAGTCCTTGTACTTGATAGGATCACCAACAGTTTTCCATTTGTCATACCTGAACTTGAAACGAGTTTGAAGCTTGTTTAATCTTTCTTCATGCAGTGCTTGGCCTTTGTCTGTGAGTTTTCTCTGTTTTACACTTTTCCTCAAGCTCTCTGCTGAAACAGCTTGACTTGTGCTTGGCTCTAATGGGTTTATATCTGCGGCTTCTTCTTCCGGATTTCCTTCTCGCTGCAACTCCACAGCTTCAGCATCACAGTCGTTTTGTATGGCCTTCTCACTGCTCATTGTATACTTTGGGCCTTATTAATTCAGTTTAACGTTAATGTCCTTATATTAAAGTCTGTAGCTTTAACTTAGCTTAAATACTACCTTTTTTAATTTGTTTATAAACTTGAATAATCCCGTTTTTCTTTTCTTTTCAAAACGAACCTAAACAATTTCTTAACTTTTAAACTTGTGCCTCTTTACCACAACAGGTTAAAGCACTTACAGAGTCCCTTTAAAGTTAGCTAGGTTAATTCAACTGTTCACCATTAACTTATTTTAAAGGTGTTACTTGCTAGCAGATTAACCACACTGAACTCCTGCACACTGGCTGCCTCTGGTTTGGGTGATCAGCGCGTCTCTCTTTGATCCAAAAGAGTGATGTCACTGTCCGCTCCGCAGCAGCAGCGTGTGGGCTTCTCTCCTCCTTCTGCTCCTGTCTCCAGACACAGCTCTCTCTCAAGCATGTAGCAGGCACGTAGAGTTCTGACTGAACTCCAGCAGTAGCAGACTGAGTTCAGACACTATCCGTTCACAAAAAAAAAACTTCCTTTGGTGGCGGGGCCCCCAAAGCGCCGTGGCCCTGGGCTGCAGCCCCGGGAAGCCCCTGTGAAAATCCGGGCTTGATGGTGGGTGGAATCTTCTGATGCCAACTTAAAACATCTATGAAGTGCTGGATAATTGTTCTAAACTAGGGATGCACAATATTATCGGCATGGTATAGGTATTGGCTGATATTAGCGTTAAAGTTCAATATCGGACATCGGCCATTCCATTAAAACAACTCACCGATATAAAAGGTGTTGTTTTTGCCTGCAACAGCAGCACAACGTGATGACATTGCAGTGGCAGCGCAATGCAATGACACCATGCACGCCTATCTGATCTCACGGCGGAGAGGGAAATTCAAAATGTCAGCAGTATGGAAGTTTTTTTTCCCACTGGTGAGGATGTTGATTTCCGAAGATTTATGGACTATGTTGAACCTCGCTACATCGTCTCCAGTCAGAGATATGTTTGCAACGTAACGTCACCCGAGTAACCAGCCGTCATTTCTGACGTCTCTGAGAAGCTAATAGCTGATAGCACGAATTGGGTGAGTTTTACCACAGACATTTGGACGTTGTGTTAGCCCCGTTAGCATGATTACTCATACAGCACAATGTATAGACAAAAACTTTGAACTTAAAAAGTCTGTCCTTCATGCACAGGAGTGCAGAGGATCCCACACTGCAGCTTGGAACCTGGAACAAGCCTCCATAAGTGAGACAGCATCGCAGGTGACTAATGCTTATAAATAACATTCAACACTTTTCATTTAATATAAGTTAAAGTGCTATGCATACCATATGGCTGTTACTGAATATATATCACCAGCTTTTACAGCTGTTGCACAATTTTTGTGGCAAATAAGCCTAAATAAGAGGGTTATGTTCTGACAAGGAAAGTATATAAAATATCAGTATCGGCATCAGTTATCGACCAAATAAGTTTTAACATAGTCAAAAATCCAATATTGTGCATGCCTATTCTAAACCGCTTCCACTGTCCTAAAACTGAAAGCTACCCATCTTGTGTCTAATAACCAACTTATTAGGCACAGCTGCACGTCCAAACTGGATGCACTCTCAGTTCCATACAGTTCTTGTTAGACATGTTATAATGACAATTTATCTTGTCCATCAGTATCTTAGAAGAATTGATCCGTTTCATCATGTCATTTACCGAGCAGTGTGAGCAGTGCGACACAGTAGCATGAGGGGAAAATAGCCTGCAGTCTTCTAGTAGCACCACTTCTTCATCCTAACATAACAGACCCGCCATCACATTTAAGTCCAATGAGAGTTTTAGACAAAAGCTCCACAGTCAAATTAATTTGCTCCCTGTGCAGATAATAAACTATACACAATGCCTTCTGCAGATAAATTATCTAATTCACCCGGTTCAGTAAATAAGTTACTTGGTTTGTCCATATCTGGTAGCTGTGCTCTTTTGTAGCCACTAGGGAGCACAAGCCAGTGTATCTCTTGTGGCGGTCCCAAGTCTGGGTAAATGGTAAGGGTTGTGTCAGCAAGGGCATTCGATGTAAAACACTTTTGCCAAAATCATAATGTGAGGTCATCAAAGCAAAATCATACCGGATCGGTCGAGGCCCGAGTTAACAATGATTGCCACCGGTGCTGATGACAAACAGGGTCTGCCGGCGGAAATTGTGCTACTGTTTGTCGAAGACCGCAAGGATGCAGAGGACAGAGTTAGGTGGAGGAGGATGACTCGCTTTGGTGACCCCTGAAGAGGGAAAGCCGAAAGAAGAAGAAGAAGAAGTTTGTCCAAATCTGGTAGCTGTGCACTTTTGTATGTAATAAGTCCACTTTTCTTATTTAAACTAGCGGACTCGTCCAACAAAAGATTATGTTTTAGTGCACCCTCAATAATTTAATCAAAGAGTTTTCTGTTCACTTCTGCTGGAATGTGTTTCTGTATGGTTGCACATGCAACATTAGAATATAGTGCTCTTCCCATATCAAGTTTGTTTAACTCCAGACAATCAATTTCACTTTAAAATCCATGTGCTGGCCTGTTGCAGCTGAACCATAGTGGCTATTTGTTCAGACTGAGCACAGACTTTCCCAAAGGGTCTTCTTTAACTTTCTCAAGTACTGGTACTGTATGTATTTTGCCGTTTAGTGACTCCTGGTCCGAACATGTTCAAATATTTTTTAAGAAGTGCTTGTTGTTGCTTTGATATGTCAGAGGCAGTTGAAGATATTAAACACGACACCCATTCTTTAGCCAGTTTCATTCCACCAGTCTTCTCTGGTCCTAAAGTTATGACTGCCTTGCATGTAGAGCAACCCAAACAGATTTTTCCATTACAAGCTGTGGATAGTACTGGTAGGTCTGCTTGGCCTTGAACTGGGCAGCTGTTAGGGGTGATTTTTAAAAAAAGATTCAATAAAGGATCTAGATTCTTAGTCCTGGCGATTTTGAATCAATTCTAAAGGCCCATAAATCGATCTTAAAATGAGTTTGTTTTATTTTTTCCAATCCTACTTGCGAGCGTACTGCATATTGCATTACGTGTCCACCCATCACCGTAGAATTTGGCCTTTAGCAAACTAGTTAGCCAGCTCCCTTTATCTGAATGGAGTCAGCTTGCATGGAGCGGGAGGACAGCGCGATTCAACCTGCTCCTTCATCATTAAAAGTCAGTGTAAAGTCATTTCGTATTTTAAAATGTTCAAGACAGACAGCACTTGACAAGAACATGGTTGTTTGCAAGACGTGTCAAATAAAATTGCAGTGCAGTATTTTGGGAATACGACAAATGCGTGGAAGTTAGATGAAAATCAGAAGCAGCAGACCAGCAAACTCTGGAGCAACAAACTTTCAGCTACAAAGTAAATCCCCAAGCAGGGCTGCGAAGATTTCCCACTCCATCGGCTGCTATATCACAAAGATTTAAGATCATACAGCTCAGTGGAATGCAAGTTTTTTTTTTAATACACTGGACCCAACGTATGTTATTCCTTCATGCAACTTTTTAGCAATAAAGCAGTGCCACAACTCCACCATGAAACAAAAATAAAGTTGGAGAAGCTCTGATCAATGCTACCAGCTGCAGCTCAAAGGTAACAGTTTTTTTCATATTATATAATAATAATAATCATTTTATTTAAAAGCGCCTTTCAAGACACCCAAGGACACTTAACAAATACAGTTCAAACATTATCAGATAAAATTATTATTAGATAAAAAAATGTCCACGAAGCGAACCGGGCCAGGAGAAGCGGCTTGCCCCTCCGACACACACGCAGTGGGATACATTATGGACTCGTGGTCGGAGTGGAAGCCAATGTGTCTGACCGTTCTGTCTGTCGAAGACGTGGAAGATTTGTGGATTATTTGGATATTGGTGGCAGCTACTCTGTTTTTTGGTGTTGGCGGAGCCGTCTGCTACTGGAAGCTGAGGAAAACTGCTGCGGCTATCAACGCGCTGGCGAGACTTCCCGATCAGCAAGATTCTCTGATCCGGGCTATGAGCTTCAACGTCCCAGCTGTTGTACGAACTGAACCGCACGATGGGAGCAGCGGTGGAGAGCCGCGGACCAGCGGTGCGTTTTGGGACTCGTTTACAGCCGTCCGGCCTCAATCAGGGCACAGATGGGGGGGGGGGTTCGTAGATCGGAACCTCACATGATTCGGCGATTTTGGACCTGAACAGCACCTGGACTTGAAAGGCTGCAGTCAAAAGTACACTGTGGCCTGAGCTGAAAATAAACAAAGCAACTATCTAATCTGGACTCTGAGCGACCTTGAAAGAAGGCTGTCTGAAAATCTTCTCCTGGAGTCGAATGCTGCTGAGAACTCGCTGCCCCTCCCCTCCCCCCAGAGATCTCTGTGTGTGCGTTCGGATGGCGCCGAGCTCAGACATCTGCTGACTGTGCTTATCTGGAATGATACACACAGACTAAAATCTCCCTGCTTGTTATCAAACTGCAACATGTCTTGTCTCTTCGTGCTAAAGCTGGTAGAGTTTTTTGGACTATCATAGAGTGTCCTAAGACAAATTGTGATAGATTATTTTTTGAATACCATGATTACCCGAGTGTTTGTTCCCTTTTCCATATCTGATTGTTGATGGCGCGGTTTCATACTGCTGCGACTTTCCGTGTGTGCGTCCCTCTTCGGATGGTGCGTGCGCTAATTGCAGAACTTTGTACCTCAGTGCAAATTTGCCAAATAAATATATATTCTATTCTATTCTATCAGTAACAAATTGAAATATAAAATACATTAAGAATATAAAATACAAAATAATATAAAATACATTTAGTAAAGTTAATGATAAGCTAGTATAAAGAGATGTGTCTTCAGGGCAGTCTTGAACAGAGAAAGGGAGGTGGTGTTTCAGAGGTCTGGCGGTAAGTTTGTTGTCTTGTTTAAATTAGTAACACTTAGAGGTTTGAAAATATTCATTATTTTCAGCTCATTGCAATGTAAATCCTCAACTTCCATGTTGCAGTTTACTTTCGGGAATGGTAAGCTTCAAGAGATCACATCAGGATTATTTGAGTTAGTGTTACACAAAAATGTGTCAGCTTCTCATGCCGTACATTTCTGTATTAGCTTTGGCTTGTCTGTTATTCTTAAATTTCGTTGAAGCCCAGACTGCTCTGCTTGGACAAAAATTGTGAAAAACTATGAAGCGGCAGTTCCTTTTCTTTAAAAAAAAAAAAATCTGTTCAGCTGCTTGTTTACTGTAACATGTTCACATCTAGACTGAGAAAAATAAAGAAGTTGGTGTTCAAAACCTAAACAGCATCAACTAGTTTAATCTTTCCCTGGCAGATTCTCTAATTAACCTGTGATTTTTCCTTTGTGGTCATGCCCGTCTGAATTTTCCCCCCTCAGGCAAAACGGCATGGGTTGGGGGTCCATGATGGCACGTGTCGGATCTATGGTGGCCCCCATGGTCGAATTGGCTGGGGACCACATGCTCTGGCTGTCTGGTTTGATCTTTGGAGGAGCTTCAATCCTCTCCGGAGTGGCAGCAATTTTTCTACCAGAGACCCTCAACGTATATCTTCCTGACACGATTCAAGATGTGGAGGAGAGGTGAGATCAGTCATTTCTGAAGGCACAAGAATCATTTAGACAACAAGGACGACAAAAAGGGTCTGTTTTTTGGTTTCTTAAAAACCATACATATTTATCTTTTCTATTTTTTGTTTTGAACACAGGGGATCTGAGAAAAGCTCCAAAGCATTGCAGAAGGAAGTGATGATCCTTCAGGACACTCAGTCAACACTCCTCAAACAGACGACCTGAGATGCTCACAGACGGCTTTGCTGGATCCGTTGACCATGCCAAGAAAATAAAGCATCAAGTTTATTCCTTCCACCTTTATATTTGTCAAGTTAAACCAGTAAATTTGAATGAGTGTTTTACTATCTCCACCCAACTGGGGTTAGCCTTGCAAAGAATCAACTGCACTTAGCCGTTTCACTGCTGAAGCTCAGCAGCCAAATCTAAGGTAATCCTGTTCACCCGTGTTCAGATAGTGATCTCTAAGGTAATCCTGTTCACCCGTGTTCAGATAGTGATCTCTAATAGATCAGAAGGTGCAAGAAGTTCAAATAAGAAACCTAACAATAAGTCCAATAGTACCGTTGCCAACAATACCACCATGGATACTACCAACTGCAAAAGTAGATCTTACACTTATGGAAAAGAAAAAAGAAAAAAAAAAGTCGCTTTTAACTCGTATACAGTACAGAAATATAAATAAATAACTATTATGGTTACGTTCAGATATACACAGATGCATCAAAAGACATAACAGGGAAAATAGGAATTGCAATTATCTTCCCAGATTTCCATAAGAAACAAGTTAAATGGATTACAAATGGATTGTTAGTATACACCTGGGAAATGTTAGCAATATTATTAGCAGTACAGTGGATAGAAGATGTCAGATCATTAAAAACAATAGTTTGTTCAGATTCAAGTTCATCACTTACAATCTTACAGCACAGCCACTCAGACAGGAGACCAGACATTCTATTAGAAATACAACAAACACTATTCAGAATAATGATGATGGGTTTGGAAGTCACATTTCTGTGGGTACCAGCACACATTGGGGTTGAAGGAAATGAAGCAGCAGAACGCCAAAAGAGAAACAACACAACAAGTTAACTTTATAATAACTACAAGCATATCAGAAGCAAGAAGTATTGTTAAACAAAAACTGAAGGAAAGGTGGCAGAAAGAATTGTGTGAATAAAACAAAGGAATACGGTATTATAAGATCCAGAGAAGAGTGGGAGAGATGAGAACAGGAGGGAGAAACAGAAGAGAAGAGAGATTAGTAACAAGACTGAGATTCGGACATACTGGACTGAACAGCACATTATTCAGAATACAAAAACATGAGACAGGAAATTGTCAGTATTGTGGAGAGACAGAAACCACAGAGCACGTCATTTTAATTTGTCAGAGATATGAGCGAGAAAGAAGACACATGACGGAGGAATTTAGAAAGATTAAATAAACTGTTAATATCACAAACATACTACAAAAAGAGTCAGGAAGTAAAAGTGTAAACATTTTGATAAGTCTAAAAAAGCTAAGTCTGGTCCTCTGGACATTCAAAAAACAAAACAAAACAAAGCATAAAAACTGTAGAAACGTTTCGTCTTTCGTCCGAAAGACTTCCTCAGTCTGAGAAAAGAAGGAACCCAGACCCAGACCAGTGGTATTCCGTATGTTGCGGGAGTTTCAGAGACATTGAGACGTTTATTTTCTAAACACAACGTCCCAGTGGCTTTTAAACCCCAAAATACATTACGGCAAAGACTGGTTCATCCCAAAGATCCAGTCCCCCGGCACAAACAGAGTAATATTGTGTATGCTGTTCAGTGTCAGGAGGGCTGTGATCAGTCTTATATCGGGGAAACTAAACAGCCACTGGCCAAAAGGATGGCCCAGCACAGAAGATCAACATCATCAGGTCAGGACTCTGCGGTCTACACTCATCTCCAGGCCAGCGGTCACTCTTTCAGGGATGAAGATGTTCACATCCTTGATAGAGAGGCTTACAATGCTGTTATACCATACCATTTTATTTGTAAAGCAGTTTACATAGGAACAAGTCCACACCAAAGTGCTGGACAAACAAACAAACAACAGGCAACACACACAGTGAAGTACAACACGAAAGACATAAAAACATTGCAACTGCAAAAGTAGATCTTACACTTATGGATAGATCATAAATAAAACAATCAAATACAAATCAGCTGGTGTTGAAAGCAACAGAATAGTAGTGAGTTTTTAACCGGGATTTGAAAACTGCGAGGGAGGGGGCCTGTCTGACAGGTAGAGGTAACTCGTTCCAGAGTCTTGGGCCTGCTACGGAGAAGGCCCTGTCACCTCTGCGCTTCAGGCGAGTTACTGGAACTCTTAAAAGTACCTGGTCCTCTGACCTCAAAGCACGAATTGATTTTAAGATTTTATTGCTTGTTTTTAAAATCTTAAAAGGTCTGGCCCCGTCATATTTATGTGATCTTATTAATATCTACACTCCTGTAAGAGCACTCCGGTCTACCAACCAGTTTCTCTTAGATGTCCCCAGATCCAGAATGAAATCCAGAGGTGATCGGGCTTTTGCGGTTGCTGCTCCAAAACTGTGGAACAGTTTACCTGAGAAAGTAAAGACCGCTCAGACTGTTGACACTTTTAAATCTTCACTTAAGACTCATCTCTTTTACTTGGCATTTGATCCTCGCAGAATGTGAGATCAAATTTTGAGCAGATTTTATTGTTGTTGTGTATTTACTGATAGCTTTATTATGTTTAGTGGCACTAGATGCATTTTACTCTGTTTTTATTTTATTTTTTAACTGTAAAGCACTTTGGTCGACTTCGGTTGTTTTTATGTGCTATATAAATAAAATTGACATTGACATTGACATATGGGTGTATCAAATCCGAGAGATAGGCGGGGGCGAGGCTGTTCAGTGATTTGTAGACGTACAGGAGAATTTTGAACTGGATTCTAAGATGAACCGGTAGCCAGTGCAGGGAGGCCAAGACTGGTGTAATGTGCTCTCTTTTGCGTGTGCTGGTTAAAAATCGGGCTGCTGCATTCTGAACCAGTTGTAATCGTGCAATGGTGGCCTGACTGACGCCAAGCAGAAGTGAATTGCAGTAATCAAGCCTAGATGTAATAAATGCGTGAATTACTGTCTCCAGGTTATTTTTGGATAGTATGGGCTTCAGCTTGGACAGTCGCCTCAGCTGGAAAAAACAGGATTTAACGATCAAATTTACATGGCTGTTGAGTTTCATGGACGGATCCATTATCACTCCCAGATTTGTGACCTTTTGTTTTTCAGACAGGGGTAGAGCAGAAAGGTCGATGCAGTGGTTCGAGGTTGTGTCATTGGGAAGGAACAATATGGCTTCAGACTTCTTATCATTGAAGCTTAAGAAATTTAAAGCCATCCAGTCCCTGATGTCAGCCAGGCAGTCGAGCAGAGGCTGAATAGAGCATGTACCATTTTGTCTTAGGGGAAGGTAAATTTGACAGTCATCGGCGTAGAAGTGGAAGGGTATGTTGTGTTTCCGGAAAATAGCACCAAGTGGCAGCAGGTATAAGGAGAATAAGAGAGGACCCAGGATGGACCCCTGCGGTACCCCCCATTTAAGAGCCGCCACTGCAGAACTAAAATCATTGATGGAAACACAAAAGGACCTGTCAGAGAGGTAGGATCTGAACCAATTTAGGGCTGACCCTGTGATGCCCACCCACTGCTCCAACCTAGCAATGAGGATCTCATGGTCGATGGTGTCCAACGCGGATGAGAGGTCCAATAGGACAAGTAGCACAGAGTCACCTGTGTCTGTGGATAGGAGGATGTCATTAAAAACCTTCAGTAGGACAGTCTCAGTGCTGTGGAGAGATTTGAAGCCAGATTGGAATAGCTCGGGGATAATAATAATAATAATAATTAATTCAATTTGTAACGCACTTTTCATTACTGAAAATCTCAAAGTGCTACACATATATTGAATGCTACACACATTCATAAACCGGTGGCGGCAGACTACCATGCAAGGTGCTTTCCAGTCCTACCGGGAGCAACTCAGGGTTAAGTGTCTTGCCCAAGGACACAACAACACATGGTGCGGGTCCCGGGAGTCGAACCGCCAACTTTCCGATCGGGAGACGACTGCTATTACCTCCAGGAAGCACTTCAACTGGGACTCAACTATTTTCTCTAGAAGCTTAGATACAAATGGGAGTCTGGAGACAGGTCTGAAGTTGGATACTACTGAAGGGTCGAGGTTTGGTTTTTTCAGGAGAGGTTGAACAGCAGCATGTTTTAATGATTTTGGCACCACACCCGAGGATAGATTGCTATTTACAATAGAGAGAATAGAGGGACCTAGAGTGGGAAAAACCTCCTTTAGTAGCCGAGGGGGGACCACATCAAAGGGGGAACCAGATGGTTTCAGGTTGCACATGACCTGCTCTAGAGAGGACAGAGAGAC
>JBBPBX010003987.1:0-10224 GCA_038048925.1 Garcialebias charrua
CTGGCACTGAAGCACGTACATGATCGAAAAATTCTCCACAGGGACATTAAATCACAGGTTTTAACTTTTAAAAGTGTGTGTTTGTGTGTGTGTGTGTGTGTGAGCCATTGTCTTACAACCATCTGTTATTTTTGCTTTATTTGTGTTTGCAAAATGTCTGTACAGAATATATTTTTGACTAAAGATGGGACAGTGCAGCTCGGGGACTTTGGTATTGCAAGGGTCCTAAACAGGTATGTTCAGCGTTGTCTGAAAAAAATCTGCAGAAATTTTTAAAGACAAAACGATGCAATAGACACAACTTTGTTTTACCACTTTTTCAGCACTGTAGATCTGGCAAGGACATGCATAGGAACTCCATATTACTTATCACCTGAGATTTGTGAAAACAAACCATACAACAACAAGAGGTACTTGATGCTCCCGAGTTATGGGCTTTTGGTGTTTGACTTGTTTGTTAGTCCTCACGTCTTCTCTTGAAAGTGAGTCATGCAGGATTTAGTGGTGCTTTCTGTGTGATGTCAGGATGATATGCCACCCTGTCTTGTGTATTTACATTTACAACCGGAAGCTGATATTGATTTCTCCATTACCAGTTTAAGTATCTGCTATCTGATCCACTTTAGTTATTGTCAGTGAAAATATTTTTGGCTTTAAAGCTGCACTCTGCAGTTTTTGTAGAACGCAGGACTTAGAAAAAATGTTAACAGGGAAAGCATTCTGGTCCCTCCCCACTCAGAGCCATATATGGCTCTGCTCCCCATTGCTCTCGCTGCAGTTTCTGAATGCTCCGCCTCCACTACATGTCCTGTGGCAGCCGCTGCAAAGTTCTGTGATTATATGTTAATAAAACGTTCTAAAAAATAAAATAAAAACATGGAGCGCTGGTCCAGCACACCAGAACACCATGAAATCTGCTGAGCCTCGCGCAGCCACGTTGAACCCGAGTTTAATTCGCTCGTGACAAATTCATTCATTTCCTCATTTCAGTCATGGAGTCAGCGGAGGAGGAAGCGATCACTTGACTTTTGGCAAAAAAACAAAAGAAAAGTCCAGATCAGGGATGAAGAAGGGGAATTTAATACATTTGTGTCACATACAAAACAGTTTTGCATCGCTTTGCAATCCTTTGAACGAGAACGTGCGCGGCCGCTGGGGCTGGGACAGGCGGGGGCGTGGGTTAGGAGCGTGAGAAGTGAGAAGCTCTGTTTTTATTGGCTGGTTAAAAACTCTGTTTTTATTGGCTGGTTAAAAACTCTGTTTTTATTGGCTGGTTAAAAACTCTGTTTTTATTGGCTGGTTAAAAACTCTGTTTTTATTGGCTGGTTAAAAACTCTGTTTTTATTGGCTGGTTAAAAACTCTGTTTTTATTGGCTGGTTAACGGTGGGTCACTGTGGCTTTTTAGAAATGCTTTTAGAGAAGCAAGGGGACTATAGTTTTTTTCAGAGATTACTTTGTCTAACATCAGTCTGTCAGGAGATAGTGACAGAGTGAAGAAATATGTTAAAAATATATTTTTAGAAAACTTACAGACTGCAGCTTTCATTTAAAATCATATGCCCATTTTCTTCAGTTTATTATACAGAAAACAGCACTTTCACAAGTTTCAGTTAATAGCGTATTTATTAATTGCATTTGTTTAAAGTCCTCCCCATCCGTCCATGTGTGTGCTCTCACCTCTTCTTTCCCTACTGTCCTTCCTTCTACAGTGATATTTGGGCCCTTGGGTGTGTCCTGTATGAAATGTGCACCCTTAAGCATGCAGTAAGTATTTTGTTTGTGCTGTTTGCATATTAATGTACATTTAAAGCATCCTTTGGAGCATTCCTTGACTCATTCATGCATGAATTTTAATCTAGATCCTTTACATATTCTATGTGAAACAGGAGCAAATCTGAGATTCATGAGCTTACCGGTAGTTTGGATTTTTTAAGTTTTAGCTTTCACCTCCAACTGTGTGTGTGTGTGTGTGTGTATGTGTTTGTGTTTTAGTTTGAAGCGGGCAACATGAAGAATTTAGTACTGAAGATCATTCGTGGCTCATACCCTCCTGTGTCTGTTCACTACTCTCAAGAACTTCGGTCTCTCTTGGCTCAGCTGTTTAAGCGTAACCCTCGAGAGAGGCCCTCAGTCAGCAGTGTACTGGACAAACCATTCCTATCCTGTAGGATAGAGAAGTTTCTCACACCACAGGTAGATTTCATCCTTTGTAAATACTAGTGCACTTCTTTCATTTCTTATACATAAACCAGATTTTATCATTTGAAAGATGCTTCTTATGTCTCCCCAGATCATTGCTCAGGAATTCAGTCATACTTTTCTTCACAAACAGCCTAAAGTGGGCGTGGGACCAATGTCGTCAGGTAACAAACTTCATGCAGTGCTCTCTGTCTTAGTAACTTCATACCTTCTGTCTGTCCATCTGCATGCACACACACACACACATGCATAACAGCTAACTTTTCCAGCTCTTTGGGGAGGATTCCAAGGTGTTCCCAGACCACCTGAGAGACCATGTTACTCTAGCATCTTCCCCAGGATTTCCTCCCAGTTGGACATATCTGGACCACCTCTCTGAGTTCATACAAACCGGATTCCAAAAAAGTTGGGACACTAAACAAATTGGGAATAAAAACTGAATGAAATGATGTGGAGATGGAAAATGTCAATATTTTATTTGTAATAGAACATAGATGACAGATCAAAAGTTTAATCTGAGTAAATGTAACATTTTAAAGGAAAAATATGTTGATTCAAAATTTCACAGTGTCAACAAATCCCAAAAAAGTTGGGACAAGTAGCAATAAGTGGCTGGAAAAAGGAAATTGAGCATATAACGAACAGCTGGAAGACCAATTAACACTAATTAGGTCAATTGACAACATGATTGGGTATAAAAAGAGCTTCTCAGAGTGTCAGTGTCTCTCAGAAGCCAAGATGGTAAGAGGATCACCAATTCCACCATTGTTGCGCAGAAAGATAGTGCAGCAATACCAGAATGGTGTTACCCAGCGTAAAATAGCAAATACTTTTAAGTTATCATCATCAACCGTGCATAACATCATCAAAAGATTCAGAGAATCTGGAACAATCGCTGTGCGTAAGGGTCAAGGCCGTAAAACTCTACTGGATGCTCGTGATCTCCGGGCCCTTAAACGTCACTGCACCTCAAACAGGAATGCCACTGTCAAGGAAATAACAGAATGGGCTCAGGAATACTTCCAGAAAGCATTGTCAGTGAACACAATCCACCGTGCCATCTGCCGTTGCCAGCTGAAACTCTACAGTGCAAAGAGGAAGCCATTTCTAAGCAAGCTCCACAAGCTCAGACGTTTGCACTGGGCCAGGGGTCATTTAAAATGGAGTGTGGCAAAATGGAAGACTGTTCTGTGTCAGATGAGTCACGATTTGAAGTTCTTTATGGAACACTGGGACGCCATGTCATCCAGACCAGAGAGGACAAGGATAGCCCAAGTTGTTATCAACGCTCCGTTCAGAAGCCTGCATCACTGATGGTATGGGGTTGCATGAGCGCTTGTGGCATGGGCAGCTTGCATGTCTGGAAAGGCACCATTAATGCAGAGAACTATGTTCAGGTTCTAGAACAACATATGCTCCATCTAGACGTCATCTCTTTCAGGGAAGACCCTGCATTTTTCAACAAGATAATGCCAGACCACATTCTGCAGCAATCACAACATCATGGCTACGTAGGAGAAGGATCCGGTACTGAAATGTCCAGCCTGCAGTCCAGATCTTTCACCTATAGAGAACATTTGGTGCATCATAAAGAGGAAGGTGTGACAAAGAAGGCCCAAGACGATTGAACAGTTAGAGGCCTGTATTAGACATGAATGGGAGAGCATTCCTATTTCTAAACTTGAGAAACTGGTCTCCTCTGTCCCCAGACGTCTGTTGAGTGTTGTAAGAAGAAGGGGGGATGCCACACAGTGGTAAAAATGGACTTGTCCCAACTTTTTTGGGATTTGTTGACGCCATGAAATTTTGAAACAACATATTTTTCCCTTAAAATGATACATTCTCTCAGTTTAAACTTTTGATCTGTGATTTGTGTTCTATTCTGAATAAAATATTAGATGTTGGCACCTCCACATCATTGCATTCAGTTTTTATTCACAATTTGTTTAGTGTCCCAACTTTTTTGGAATCTGGTTTGTACTTTACTGAAGAAATTTCTAGAACTTACTAATTTGCTAGAAAACTGAGACACATTGGTCTTCTATTGTGAGACTAAGACGAAGAAAAAAGTTCAGAAAACGAGTTTGAGCAGAGTGTGGCATATCCAAAGTGAGATAAAGAGTCTGTGGGTGGAGTCATTTGTGTATAAATGATTCATTTATTTATTTAGTCCAACCTTTTGTTTACTAAGGAAGTTCCTGAGACACATTGGTCTTCTATTGTGAGACTAAGACGAAGAAAAAAGTTCAGAAAACGAGTTTGAGCAGAGTGTGGCATATCCAAAGTGAGATAAAGAGTCTGTGGGTGGAGTCATTTGTGTATAAATGATTCATTTATTTATTTAGTCCAACCTTTTGTTTACTAAGGAAGTTCCTTGAGATCAACATTTCTTTTCCAAAGGAGATCTGGTTATGAAGCTGTGCCATTCTTTGTAGGGGCAGCCTTTCAATCTAGTGGTGTCTTGTTATTTACAAACTGCTGTGAATCCCAAACCCCAATAATCTGATTCACTGTAAATCAAAATTCAAACTAGCTCTGAGCACACTGGAAGGTTGCCTGCATATAGTGACTCGCCATGATCATGCAACCTGCTAAGAAGAGAACCAGGTTTGAAAAGGAAAAACGTACTGTAGTCTGACATTAGCCTCCAAGACTTCTTTGTAGTACAGGCACTGGTGTTTCTGCACGTCTTGGTGCATATCAGTTTTGTAACAACCATACTCTAAAATCACACCGTTATGTCAAACAGGCTTTTTAGATTAATAGTCTTGCTCAGAACTGAAGTTCAGCTATGTGGAATATTCTGTTGTTTTTGTCACGTTAAAGCTGCTATATGTAACTTTTCTAACAATATATTTTTAACATATTTCTTCACTCTGTCACTAGACAGATGTTAGAGAAGTAATCTCTGAAAAAAACTAAAAAAAAATATTGTCCCCTTGCTTCTCCAGATGGTGAAATAGGCATTTCTAAAAAGAAAAAGTGACCCACCATTAACCAGCCAATAAAAACAGAGTTTGTATCCAGCCAATAAAAAACAGAGCTTGAATTTGAATCGACCAATAAAAAACAGAGCTTGAATTTGAATCGACCAATAAAAACAGAGCTTGAATTTGAATCAGCCAATAAAAACAGAGCTTCAATTTGAATTTCAGCAGACCATGGGAGAGCAGAGCCATATATGGCTCAGAGGGGGAGGGATCAGAATGCTTTGCCTGTTGAAATTTTTTCTAAGTGCTGCAGTTCTACAGAAACTGAAGACTGAACCTTTAAGTAGACGTCCACATTTTAATCACTCTAGAGTAGGGTTGTCAAACTCACTTACAAAAGATACAAGAGATTTTTATTAACATTGCACCAGCTGACCGATACAACGTGATTATGTATACACAGTCGTCCAGAAGAGGGAGAGTATGCAAAGCTGCAGCATATTCAAACACATGACATGTTCTTCTGCGCGGCCGCTCTCATCCGTCTCCGGATGAAGGTCAAACAGATATGGAAAAAGGAAAAACACAATAGGTATCATTTGTGATATTCAAAAAAAGAATCTATCAAAGATTGCCTTAAGACACTCTATGATAAAGTCCCAAAAACTCTATCAGCAATAAGCACACCCAGACAAGACATTGTTGCAGTTTTGACGACATGCAAGGAGATCAAACAGTCTGTGAGCAACATTCAGATAGCACAGTTCAGCAGTTGTCTCAGCCCGGCGCCTCGAGCGCACCCACAGAGATCTCTGGGGGGGGGGGGGGGGTCAGCAAGGTCTCTCAGCTTCACTCCAGGAGAATAGTTTCCAGACAGCCTTCTTTCCAAGGTCGTGTGCAGAAACCAGATTAGATAGTTTTTGTTTATCTTCAATCCAGGCCACAGTGTTCTTTTTGACTGCAGCCTTCCAAGTCCAGGTGCTGTTCAGGTCCAAAGTCGCCGAATCATATGAGGTTCCGAACTACAAACCCCCATCTGTGCCCTGATTGAGGCCGGGCGGCTGTAAACGAGTTCCAAAGCGCACCGCAGGTCCGCGGTGGTCTACCGCCGCTCCTATCGTGCGATTCAGTTCGTACAACAGCTGGGATGAGGAGCTCACAGCCCGGATCAGAGAATCTTGCTGATCAGGAAGTTTGGCCAGCGCGCCGATAGCCGCCGAAGCTTTCCTGATCTTCCAGTAGCAGACAGCTCCGCTTACGCCAAAAAACAGAGCAGCTGCCACCAATATCCCAATAATCCACAAATCTTCCACGTCTTCGACAGACAGGACGGTCAAACACATGGGTTGCCACTGTCCCCACGAGTCCATCATGTATCCGACAGCGTGCGTGTCAGAGGGGCAGACCGCTTCTCCTGGCCCGGTCCGCTTCGTGGAAAAAATCTTATCTATAGATGAAACAGCCCAATTTATTAAATCCATCGCAAATTGGTTCGAGTGAGCGCTGAAGAGTCACGGACGAGACAAAAAGCAAGCAGGGAGGAGGAAAACTTAGGGAGGGTAGGAGCAAAAAGATATGCGACTTGCTTTGCCGAGAGCCGGAAGAATAAAATGGGGCCAAAATTAAACTATTCTTCAAATGAAGGGCCAGTTTCAGAAGCTAAATCACCTCAAGTTAAGGGCGAGGTAGACCTCCGCGCTGTTGCCAGCGCCGCTCGACGCGCGCGTGCTGCGCGCAGCCGGTTCACAGCAGAGCTCTGCTTGAGCAGCTGCTCGGGGAGCGTTACCTACCTACAGGACAAACTGAGGTCGCTGATTGGTCATTTGCTGACACGCCTACTGAAATGATTGACAGGTCTGTGAGTGGTGAGAAAAGCCACAGGCTGCGCAGCGTTTTTCTGTGTTTATATGTTAATAAAAAGTTAAAATAAATAAAATAAAAACAGGGAACGCTGCTCCTGCAGCCCACAGCCCACCAGGAAATATTTAGAAGCTGGCGTATCCACGTTGGACATGAGTTTAGTTCACTTGTGACAAGTTCATTCATTCCTCCTCATCGGAGGAGGAAGTGAATGGTGACCGCTTCAAGCGATCACTTGACTTTTGGCAAAAAAACAAAAGAAAAGTCCGATCAGCGATGAAGAAGGGATATTTAATACATTTGTGTTTCATACAAAACAGTCCGCCACCAGGGCAGTTTATTGTGAGACAACGCGCGCGCGTGAGCGGTCATAAAATTTGAGCTTGGCGCTTTCGCGTTCAAAGGCTTGTGCAACGGCGCTCGCACGGCGTTCACACGGCGTGGCGCGGCGCTCGGTCCAGCGCGGAGCTTTGCCTCGCCCTTTAGATACCAAACATCTTTTCTTGGTTGCAGGTCCTCAAAAAGAGTGTTATTGGTCTCATTTGACGTTCTCTGTTGCACTTTTGACATCATATTCAAAGATTATTGAAAAAAATTCAAGTGAAAAAAGTATTTTACGTTGAACATATCATCTTGGGGGCCAGATAAGCTGTCAACGAGGGCCACGTTTGGCCCCCGGGCTATGAGTTTGACATATGTGCTCTAGAGCATTAAGGTTTCCCAGCAGCTTCAGCTCTGCACAGGCCTGGTACATTGATGAAAAGCAAAAACGGTCGCACGAGGTTTGGTGAAAACCCCAGTAGAAATACCTTGTGTGACAGTTTTTGCTTTTTATGAATGCACCAGGCCTGGGCAGAGCTGAAGCTGCTGGTTTAAAAGAACCAACATGGGATTAGAAAGAGAAAACAAATCATTATAATGCCCCATGTTCTGAGGGAGTTGGCAGTTTAGACTTCAGATGAGGTGAGACAAGACAGTGACGTTAGGATACATGACCTGGGTGAGAGTCATTATTGGAACAATACTGTTTCACCTGTAAACGGGAATGTGAATGCAATATCTTTTCTGTAACTCATATAAACACTATATATACAGTACAGTAGTCCCTCGCTACTTCACGGTTAGTTTTTTGCGGATTTGCTGTATCACGTTTTTTCAAAGTAAGATTGGACATGACACAATTGGCTGATTGATGGATGAGCCATGGGTTGTTTATTTAAAATAAATGATTTTGCAGCATGTGTGCAGGGGGAATCTCCCTCCTGCAGCTGATCAGCTGATCTCCTTCTCTGCATGCACATTACTCCTGCTGAGGCTTTGTGAAGGGTTAACCCTTTCCTGTCCAGATGCACCAGTCGACTTTTGTCTTCCAAGTTAAAATTGAAAGTATGTCACGTTGTAAAATCGTCAAATCACAAAATCTAAAAGTGTTAAAAGTTTTTTGTAGCACTTCTGTGTTCAGTTGTTTCAGTGTAATTGATCAAGAAGTAAATTTCTGTTCTGTGCTGCAGAGATGTGTGAAGGGTTAACCCTTTGATGTCGTGCTGCACTGCTCTACAAGTTAAATACTGTAAAAATTTAAATAAATAATCCATGCTACATGGATTATTTATTTAAAATTTTTACAGTATTTAACTTGTTTATTTAAGGAGGGAGATTGTGAGCCACAGGTGATGGGTGTGATTGCAGCCTGGCACATGTCATGACAAAGTTTACTGAACTTGGACTACTTCAGGGTTTTTCACTTATTGCGGACACCCATGATGAACAAGGGACCACTGTATAATGTCTTTATATTCAAGACAAAAGGTTTGTGCACAACCAACCAGAAAGTTAAGTTGATTTTAGTAATCTGTTCAAGTTGGCAGATGTTGCATTTGCTGTTTTGACAGTAGAAATGTTTTACTTGGCTGAATTATTCCTCTTGCTCCTCTTTTCATACCGTGCTGCTATAGCCCAGAAAATTACAACCCCAGCCTGCAAATATGGAGTGCCTTTAACTGTGAGGAAGGTTGGAGGCGGAGCCAAAAAGCCACCAGAGAGGAAAGCAGCTGTAAAACACAAACCGGTTAGTGTGTTAATGTTGACTTGATGCTCTTGAGGTTAAGCTCATTGTCCTAAATATCGGAGGCCTCTCCCTCTGTGTTTGTGGTTATGCGAATGTTTTCGACATCTCACTGTATCGACAAACTCTGAAGTCAAGTGTCATGTCGCGTAGGCCCCTCTCCCAGCAGCTCCTCAGAGAAAACTCAGCCAAGTGGAGGAGGAAAGAAAAAAGCATAAGGTACAGCTGAGTGCCCCCATATAACTTTGACCTTTGACCTCCCTGCGTCTTCTCTCCACACGTGGTTCACTTAGCAGTATCCAGTTTTCTCCCTCCCATTAAGCTTGCTTCTTCCATTCCACCCGTGATCAATTTGAAGTTCTACCTGCTGCTCTCTGTCAGAGCAGTTCTGCAGCCGCCAAGACCATTTCTGAAGATGTCTTTTTGTGTTGTCTATAGGAGGGCATCAAAAAGAAAAGGATGGAGCTGATTGAGAAAGAAAGAAAACAGAAAGAGCAGGTGAGCATGCAGTTTAGTCTCTGTATCGTTTCTAAGTGTTTGCCCTGTTTTCTGCTCTCTGTTGTCTTCAGATGTTCCTGTTGAAAGCAGAGCAAATGAAGAGATACGAGAAGGAAAAGGTGAGAGGTGACTTTCCTCAAAAACTTAAGGGCTTAAATCTGATTCCATCAGAAGACCGAGGCCAGCCACAAAAATCATTATGTGACTCAAACACTCCCACTAAACACTAAATAACTATTAGCACCCATGATTTTTATTTTTAGCAGATCACTCGTATAAACCAAGCCAGAGAACAAGGCTGGAAGCACGTGTTGAGCTCAAGTGGTGGTAGCAGTCCAGAGAAGAAGGTATTGTACCTTAGTGCAGTTAGATTGTATTCTATTTCCTGAGAAGGTTATCATTTATGATTATTTTGCTTAACAAAAAGTCAAATGAGTTCTTGTGTAGTTCCTACAGTATGTGGCTCATAACAGTTCTTTATATTTAGTGTTTCATGGGATACAAGAGGCCTGCAGGTGTTGCCCCTCCTGTCCCAGTCTATGTTTTTGCTCCTACTTCAATCCTGATGCCCACCAAGAGACCACATGAACAGAACCACGCTGCTCTGGACCAAACGTCTAGTTCACAACATAAACCCAGCAGGGAGGGAGTCTCAGCAGGACCTGGCAGTC
>JBBPBX010003987.1:11302-23379 GCA_038048925.1 Garcialebias charrua
TGTTCTCTCTGTGCTGCGTGGGTTTCCTCCCACAGACCAAAAACATGCATGTTAGACTGATTGATAACTCTAAATTATCTCTAGGTGTGAGTGAGAGAGAGAATGGTTGTTTGTCTCATTTGTCTCTGTGTCCCTGTGATGGACTGGAGACCTGTCCAGGGTGTCCCCCGACCCTCGCACATTGATAGCTGGACATGGGCACCGGCGACCCCCGTGACCCACAATGGAAGAAGTGTGTAAAAGATGATGGATGGACTTTTCAGTGTTGAAAAATATTTTGGCCATTTTGAATTCAGTTTATTTCCATGTTCAGTTCAACTGAGACCATATAAAGATGTATCTACAACAGGTTAGATATTAATTGTTCCTGTTGGCTATATCGTTAGTCTATGGCAGGGGTCACCAACCTTTTTGAAACTGAGAGCTACTTCGTGGGTACGGAGTCATACAAAGGGCACCAGTTTGATAAACTCTTCGGAAATAACAAAGCGTAAATTGAAATAAATGTATAATAAACATATTTTTAAGAACATATTTTTAAGATAGACATTATAAAATATATATAAATACAAAAAAAGAATAACAACTGAATAAAATGACATTTTAAATGCAGCTTAGTAGTGAGTTGTGTTATTTTTAGAACAGGTCCGAGGGCATTTCAAATGGTCTTTGGGGGCACCCGGGTGCCTGCGAGCACCATGTTGGTGACCCCTGGTCTATGGTATTACAAGTAAAATTACATCTGGGTTAGCTCCAGGCTGTCGGACAATACGATTATAAAATTGCCACTAGGTGAACACAATAAACACTAAACCAAGTGTCAAAGTCAATTATTTATGCAGTTGTTTGATTGAAGTTGATTAAAGGAACATTTATCAGTTGAGCCTACTTGAAAGCCAGTCCCAACTTGAAGTTGTTTTGGTCAGTAGATGTTAGGGCCTGCACCTTCTAAAGTGTGCTTAAATTGAATGATAACAGGGCACTCGACAAAACGTGGCTGCAATCTATGGGAGCCGGGCTGGTGCGGCTCGGTGCAGGCGACCAAAAGTCAACAAAGAGGAGGAGGTAGGACCCCAACCCTGAATATCCATCTTCACAATCCATCTCTCTCACAGCACGCCAAGCTTGTCTGCACAGAACTCCCTTTGACACGTCCATCATTCAGTCCAGCAGCTCAGTTCAGTCCGAGCTGTTTGTTTGAACCCTACATCGGCTGCATTTGAAATAAACACCCCAGTTTGACTTTATTTATGTGTTTGTTTTAGCTTTGAATGTATTGCATGCAAGCATTGTTGTTTGTAAAAGTGGCTAATGTACTAATCTTAAAAGTGAAAAGAAAGCTGAGCATGTTTGTGTGTGTTTTTAATGTGTGTATAAATGTGCTGTGTGTTAAAGTGTTTCCTTCTCATTCATACATTGTGTGTGTGCTTGTTCTCAGGAGTACTTGGCAAGACTCCGGCAGATTCGTTTGCAGAATTTCAATGAGCGTCAGCAGATCAAAGCCCGACTGAGAGGAGAGAAGGTACATTTCTCCACCTTTAGGGACTCGATGTGTCTAATGATGTGTGTTACCTTACTCCTGCTTCTTGTTATTTTGTTGTTGTGTATTTCAGTATGACAGCGACGGCTCAGATAGTCAGGAGTCTACTGAGGAGGCGGAGCTCAGGAGAAGGAAGATAGAGGCTTTAAAGGTGAGTCAGCAAAAAGCACAACGCAATCACAAATTGCCTCATCCAACTTTTTATTTTATATTCAGTGTTCCCCCTAGATAACGTACCATGGTGGGGCACTCATCACATCTGTGATTTTTGTTGGTGGGAGGGACACATGTCCTGAGCTGCGCAGCACGCTGTTTATACTGATGGTAGCTATGTTTACATGGACACAAGTAATCAGATTAAACAGCCATTCAGAATAAAAATGTGTCATGTAAACGCCCCATTCAGATGATTCTTTGTTGATTCTGCTCAATCTGAAAGTATTTGTAATCCAAATTAGAGGGATGGCTTATGCCGATTCATAATCTGAACAGTGTGCACGTAAACACTTAATCTGTTCATTTTTTCCTGACTGTGTAAAACTGACCTGACTGTGCACGTGCGGTGAGGTTCTGTTGAGGGGCGGGGCACCCTGCTTGTATAAGGGTAGGGGACACACTGATGTTCTTCTGGTCACTGTAATGCATAACCTTTCTGATAATGAAAACGATGCTTGAGCAATGTCCTCATGTTGTGTTCATATGTCTCAGGCTCAAGCTAACGCCCGTGCTGCTGTTCTGAAAGAGCAGCTGGAGAAGAAGAGACAACAAGCATATGAGAGAGAGAAGAGAGCCTGGGAGGACCATGTAGGCTTTTATTTTCTTGAAGCATGTCAGACAGCTGACATTAAACTAGCCACACGGCCTCATGCTGATCCTAATGCTGGCTGCTTGTTGTGAAAGCTTTCTGCAGCTCGAGACGTGAGGTTGGGTGTTGCAGGTGGAAGTGCAGCAGCAGCAGAGGCATCATCTTCCTCTCATGACCCTCTTCCAGAACCTTACCCCTCCCAACAAGACCAGTCGGCATCCCAACCCCCCACCCCAGCTATATCCATGACTGCAGCTCTGAAGGACGTTGGAGCGGTCAGTGGAAGTGTAGAAAGTGTTGTAGTGTTGTGTCGATGATTGAAGTGTTTTGTGTTTGATAGATCACATCACTGAAAGAAAACGAACCAGAGGTGACGACTGTGATCCAGGTGTTTCACTTTGTTCTTATTTACCAGTTATCAAGTAAACAAATAGTTATCATCCAGGCTTTACAGTCATATTTAAAAAATAATGTCTGTGTAACAGAGTGAGAAAAGGCAGATTCTGCGCAGGCTCAACCAGAACCTAAAATCTCCGAGCCCAGCAGACGAGGTGGAGGGGTCTCCTGCATCCCAGCAGAACCAGTCCGAAGCTGAAAAATGTCCCTCCTCTAGTGGAGATGAGCAGAAGTGGGAAGCAGCACAGCCACATGTACTTCCTGCGTCTGATCAAACCTTCGGAGAGCCGGGTGCCACTGCAGCCGGTGAGTTCAGATGTTCCCAGTAACACTTGGAGGAACAAGAGTGTGTTTTTATCATGTCATGTGTTGCACAGCGTCAGAGTCATGTCATGTGTTGCACAGCATCAGAGTCATGTCATGTGTTGCACAGTGTCAGAGTCATGTCATGTGTTGCACAGTGTCAGAGTCATGTCACGTGTTGCACAGCGTCAGAGTCATGTCATGTGTTACACAGCGTCAGAGTCATGTCACGTGTTGCACAGCGTCAGAGTCATGTCATGTGTTGCAGCGTCAGAGTCATGTCATGTGTTGCACAGCGTCAGAGTCATGTCATGTGTTGCACAGCGTCAGAGTCATGTCATGTGTTGCACAGCGTCAGAGTCATGTCATGTGTTGCACAGCGTCAGAGTCATGTCACGTGTTGCACAGCGTCAGAGTCATGTCACGTGTTGCACAGCGTCAGAGTCATGTCACGTGTTGCACAGCGTCAGAGTCATGTCACGTGTTGCACAGCGTCAGAGTCATGTCATGTGTTGCACAGCGTCAGAGTCATGTCATGTGTTGCACAGCGTCAGAGTCATGTCATGTGTTGCACAGCGTCAGAGTCATGTCATGTGTTGCACAGCGTCAGAGTCATGTCATGTGTTGCACAGCGTCAGAGTCATGTCATGTGTTGCACAGCGTCAGAGTCATGTCATGTGTTGCACAGCGTCAGAGTCATGTCACGTGTTGCACAGCGTCAGAGTCATGTCACGTGTTGCACAGCGTCAGAGTCATGTCACGTGTTGCACAGCGTCAGAGTCATGTCACGTGTTGCACAGCGTCAGAGTCATGTCACGTGTTGCACAGCGTCAGAGTCATGTCACGTGTTGCACAGCGTCAGAGTCATGTCACGTGTTGCACAGCGTCAGAGTCATGTCACGTGTTGCACAGCGTCAGAGTCATGTCATGTGTTGCACAGCGTCAGAGTCATGTCATGTGTTGCACAGCGTCAGAGTCATGTCATGTGTTGCACAGCGTCAGAGTCATGTCATGTGTTGCACAGCGTCAGAGTCATGTCATGTGTTGCACAGCGTCAGAGTCATGTCATGTGTTGCACAGCGTCAGAGTCATGTCATGTGTTGCACAGCGTCAGAGTCATGTCATGTGTTGCACAGCGTCAGAGTCATGTCATGTGTTGCACAGCGTCAGAGTCATGTCATGTGTTGCACAGCGTCAGAGTCATGTCATGTGTTGCACAGCGTCAGAGTCATGTCATGTGTTGCACAGCGTCAGAGTCATGTCATGTGTTGCACAGCGTCAGAGTCATGTCATGTGTTGCACAGCGTCAGAGTCATGTCATGTGTTGCACAGCGTCAGAGTCATGTCATGTGTTGCACAGCGTCAGAGTCATGTCATGTGTTGCACAGCGTCAGAGTCATGTCATGTGTTGCACAGCGTCAGAGTCATGTCATGTGTTGCACAGCGTCAGAGTCATGTCATGTGTTGCACAGCGTCAGAGTCATGTCATGTGTTGCACAGCGTCAGAGTCATGTCATGTGTTGCACAGCGTCAGAGTCATGTCATGTGTTGCACAGCGTCAGAGTCATGTCATGTGTTGCACAGCGTCAGAGTCATGTCATGTGTTGCACAGCGTCAGAGTCATGTCATGTGTTGCACAGCGTCAGAGTCATGTCATGTGTTGCACAGCGTCAGAGTCATGTCATGTGTTGCACAGCGTCAGAGTCATGTCATGTGTTGCACAGCGTCAGAGTCATGTCATGTGTTGCACAGCGTCAGAGTCATGTCATGTGTTGCACAGCGTCAGAGTCATGTCATGTGTTGCACAGCGTCAGAGTCATGTCATGTGTTGCACAGCGTCAGAGTCATGTCATGTGTTGCACAGCGTCAGAGTCATGTCATGTGTTGCACAGCGTCAGAGTCATGTCATGTGTTGCACAGCGTCAGAGTCATGTCATGTGTTGCACAGCGTCAGAGTCATGTCATGTGTTGCACAGCGTCAGAGTCATGTCACGTGTTGCACAGCGTCAGAGTCATGTCACGTGTTGCACAGCGTCAGAGTCATGTCACGTGTTGCACAGCGTCAGAGTCATGTCACGTGTTGCACAGCGTCAGAGTCATGTCATGTGTTGCACAGCGTCAGAGTCATGTCACGTGTTGCACAGCGTCAGAGTCATGTCACGTGTTGCACAGCGTCAGAGTCATGTCACGTGTTGCACAGCGTCAGAGTCATGTCACGTGTTGCACAGCGTCAGAGTCATGTCACGTGTTGCACAGCGTCAGAGTCATGTCATGTGTTGCACAGCGTCAGAGTCATGTCATGTGTTGCACAGCGTCAGAGTCATGTCACGTGTTGCACAGCGTCAGAGTCATGTCACGTGTTGCACAGCGTCAGAGTCATGTCACGTGTTGCACAGCGTCAGAGTCATGTCACGTGTTGCACAGCGTCAGAGTCATGTCATGTGTTGCACAGCGTCAGAGTCATGTCATGTGTTGCACAGCGTCAGAGTCATGTCACGTGTTGCACAGCGTCAGAGTCATGTCACGTGTTGCACAGCGTCAGAGTCATGTCACGTGTTGCACAGCGTCAGAGTCATGTCACGTGTTGCACAGCGTCAGAGTCATGTCATGTGTTGCACAGCGTCAGAGTCATGTCACGTGTTGCACAGCGTCAGAGTCATGTCACGTGTTGCACAGCGTCAGAGTCATGTCATGTGTTGCACAGCGTCAGAGTCATGTCACGTGTTGCACAGCGTCAGAGTCATGTCACGTGTTGCACAGCGTCAGAGTCATGTCACGTGTTGCACAGCGTCAGAGTCATGTCACGTGTTGCACAGCGTCAGAGTCATGTCACGTGTTGCACAGCGTCAGAGTCATGTCATGTGTTGCACAGCGTCAGAGTCATGTCACGTGTTGCACAGCGTCAGAGTCATGTCACGTGTTGCACAGCGTCAGAGTCATGTCATGTGTTGCACAGCGTCAGAGTCATGTCACGTGTTGCACAGCGTCAGAGTCATGTCACGTGTTGCACAGCGTCAGAGTCATGTCATGTGTTGCACAGCGTCAGAGTCATGTCATGTGTTGCACAGCGTCAGAGTCATGTCATGTGTTGCACAGCGTCAGAGTCATGTCATGTGTTGCACAGCGTCAGAGTCATGTCATGTGTTGCACAGCGTCAGAGTCATGTCACGTGTTGCACAGCGTCAGAGTCATGTCATGTGTTGCACAGCGTCAGAGTCATGTCATGTGTTGCACAGCGTCAGAGTCATGTCATGTGTTGCACAGCGTCAGAGTCATGTCATGTGTTGCACAGCGTCAGAGTCATGTCATGTGTTGCACAGCGTCAGAGTCATGTCATGTGTTGCACAGCGTCAGAGTCATGTCATGTGTTGCACAGCGTCAGAGTCATGTCATGTGTTGCACAGCGTCAGAGTCATGTCATGTGTTGCACAGCGTCAGAGTCATGTCATGTGTTGCACAGCGTCAGAGTCATGTCATGTGTTGCACAGCGTCAGAGTCATGTCATGTGTTGCACAGCGTCAGAGTCATGTCATGTGTTGCACAGCGTCAGAGTCATGTCATGTGTTGCACAGCGTCAGAGTCATGTCATGTGTTGCACAGCGTCAGAGTCATGTCATGTGTTGCACAGCGTCAGAGTCATGTCATGTGTTGCACAGCGTCAGAGTCATGTCATGTGTTGCACAGCGTCAGAGTCATGTCATGTGTTGCACAGCGTCAGAGTCATGTCATGTGTTGCACAGCGTCAGAGTCATGTCATGTGTTGCACAGCGTCAGAGTCATGTCATGTGTTGCACAGCGTCAGAGTCATGTCATGTGTTGCACAGCGTCAGAGTCATGTCATGTGTTGCACAGCGTCAGAGTCATGTCATGTGTTGCACAGCGTCAGAGTCATGTCATGTGTTGCACAGCGTCAGAGTCATGTCATGTGTTGCACAGCGTCAGAGTCATGTCATGTGTTGCACAGCGTCAGAGTCATGTCATGTGTTGCACAGCGTCAGAGTCATGTCATGTGTTGCACAGCGTCAGAGTCATGTCATGTGTTGCACAGCGTCAGAGTCATGTCATGTGTTGCACAGCGTCAGAGTCATGTCATGTGTTGCACAGCGTCAGAGTCATGTCACGTGTTGCACAGCGTCAGAGTCATGTCACGTGTTGCACAGCGTCAGAGTCATGTCATGTGTTGCACAGCGTCAGAGTCATGTCATGTGTTGCACAGCGTCAGAGTCATGTCATGTGTTGCACAGCGTCAGAGTCATGTCATGTGTTGCACAGCGTCAGAGTCATGTCATGTGTTGCACAGCGTCAGAGTCATGTCATGTGTTGCACAGCGTCAGAGTCATGTCATGTGTTGCACAGCGTCAGAGTCATGTCATGTGTTGCACAGCGTCAGAGTCATGTCATGTGTTGCACAGCGTCAGAGTCATGTCATGTGTTGCACAGCGTCAGAGTCATGTCATGTGTTGCACAGCGTCAGAGTCATGTCATGTGTTGCACAGCGTCAGAGTCATGTCATGTGTTGCACAGCGTCAGAGTCATGTCATGTGTTGCACAGCGTCAGAGTCATGTCATGTGTTGCACAGCGTCAGAGTCATGTCATGTGTTGCACAGCGTCAGAGTCATGTCATGTGTTGCACAGCGTCAGAGTCATGTCACGTGTTGCACAGCGTCAGAGTCATGTCATGTGTTGCACAGCGTCAGAGTCATGTCATGTGTTGCACAGCGTCAGAGTCATGTCATGTGTTGCACAGCGTCAGAGTCATGTCATGTGTTGCACAGCGTCAGAGTCATGTCATGTGTTGCACAGCGTCAGAGTCATGTCATGTGTTGCACAGCGTCAGAGTCATGTCATGTGTTGCACAGCGTCAGAGTCATGTCATGTGTTGCACAGCGTCAGAGTCATGTCATGTGTTGCACAGCGTCAGAGTCATGTCATGTGTTGCACAGCGTCAGAGTCATGTCATGTGTTGCACAGCGTCAGAGTCATGTCATGTGTTGCACAGCGTCAGAGTCATGTCATGTGTTGCACAGCGTCAGAGTCATGTCACGTGTTGCACAGCGTCAGAGTCATGTCACGTGTTGCACAGCGTCAGAGTCATGTCACGTGTTGCACAGCGTCAGAGTCATGTCACGTGTTGCACAGCGTCAGAGTCATGTCACGTGTTGCACAGCGTCAGAGTCATGTCATGTGTTGCACAGCGTCAGAGTCATGTCATGTGTTGCACAGCGTCAGAGTCATGTCATGTGTTGCACAGCGTCAGAGTCATGTCATGTGTTGCACAGCGTCAGAGTCATGTCATGTGTTGCACAGCTTCAGAGTCATGTCATGTGTTGCACAGCGTCAGAGTCATGTCATGTGTTGCACAGCGTCAGAGTCATGTCATGTGTTGCACAGCGTCAGAGTCATGTCATGTGTTGCACAGCGTCAGAGTCATGTCATGTGTTGCACAGCGTCAGAGTCATGTCATGTGTTGCACAGCGTCAGAGTCATGTCATGTGTTGCACAGCGTCAGAGTCATGTCATGTGTTGCACAGCGTCAGAGTCATGTCATGTGTTGCACAGCGTCAGAGTCCAGCTGCAGTGTGTTCACTTCATTACTGCTCCTCGCTCACCACCAACACATGCTTCATGATGTTTTTACTGTGCATGTCTGTTGTTTAATATCTCTTGAAGCAGCACATGGATTTTGATGAAACTTAGACAGTAATCATTAAATGTAGATCTACAACTGATCTAACTGTTGGTGTCAACCAATTTAATGATGACTGGTCTTATAAAACATAAACGACCACAGCTCAGTGACTTCAGCAGTTTACATACATGTTTTAATTATGTTCCTTTCCAATCAACCATGTCAGCCTTTCCAGAGGACAGGCCGTCCTCTGGTGGGGACAGGAAGAAGTGGGAGGCAGGCATTCCACTCCTCCTCCCTGTAGCACAACAAACGTTAGAGGAGACGTGCGTGAATACCACAGGTGAGTGTGTTCTCTGAGTCAGATTAGAAAATTGTTTCTGCACTGTCTGTAAGTGCATGTTGTCTCGCTGCTTATCACAGATCAAACAGCAGGTGAGGTCATACAGACGGGCGAGCTTCAAGCAGAGGGTCCTAGGAAGATGTGGGAAGCCAGTCCAGAGTGTCGGGTGCTGAGAGCACTTCAGGAGGCGGAGCTTCAGCCGCTCACCCAGAACCTAGAGACTGGCTCTTCATCTGAAAATGTGTTTTCTGCTATTCCCGGTTTGTTTACCATGTTCTTGATCATACACACTGAACCGTTCAAATATTCCTGGGTATTATTTTTAGACTTTGTCTCACATGTCAACATGAGTTCATTTGTTTTGCCTGAAGTCAGCCACAGGAAGACATGGTGAACATTTGACATTGAGTTTAGGAACTACCTATTTAAGTTTTTTTCCCTTTCTCTTTAACTGTAGGCACAATAATACTTCTGTCAAAATGTTCTGTGTAATCCTTAATATTTTTCAACCCATGCATAGTTTGCCTTCAGGTTATCAGTGCATGAAGAATACAGTATGTGAAGTAAAACTTGTGTTTGGATTAGTTTATTTATTGTCACAGATAAAATCAAAAAGTTTTTCTCTTCTTCAATGATGTGCTTTTAGCAGCAGCGGATGTTGAGAAAACGCCCAGAGAATCGTTGACGTCATCATCTGTGGATCAGAAGTCAGCAGCTCCAGACCAGGGTTCAGATCAGAACTTTCCCGTGTTGCATGCACCGCTGCGGCCCGCTGCGACCCATCTTAAGGGTTGGTGCTTCACCAAAAACTGAGGCGATACGTTGCTCTTAGAAGAGTTTTTCAGTCTAATCTAAATGAATCCCTTTTAGATGTGGACGATCTGGAGTCGGTGCTTTTGGAGGAGGAGAGTCCCACACGAGCCTCAAACCCTCCGGCTGCTGTGCAGCAAGCGTGGGAGCACGAACTGCAAATGTGACTATTATTCTAAACTATTTCTGTTGATTTAGATTTGGAAAACATGCAAGCATTCTTTGACTTATAAAATGATGATTACAATGTGTTTGGGCAAAGAGCTCCCATATTTAAAGCAGCTTTAGAGCTGCACGTTTGAGCTATATTCTTTCTTTTTCAGGCCACCTGAGGGCGTCACACGACCAGCAGACACCAAGGAGACTGAGAAGAGTGCAGAGAAACCAAGTGAACCATCGTGTGAGATAAATGTGTTGTGAAGCACAGCTGCTGCTTATTTTTAGACCAATTATAATCTTCATTAAATCCACCCTAACATGGCTCCCTCAGGTTTAGCTCAGTATGAGGAGCCACTCTTCCTGAAGTGCTCGCCGGCTCATCGACGCACTGCAGCCCTCGCCGTCCTCTCTGCCCAGTCGTCCATGGATGACTCCTCCTCCTCTCTGGCCTCTCGCTCACGATCGGTGTCACCTCGGCGCTCCAGGAACCAGAAGGCCCTCCTGATTGGTCTCTCTACGGGCATGTTTGATGCCAACAACCCAAAAGTGATTCAAGGCAGAGCATGCCACTCTATTTTATTTTTTTGGAAATTCCATAGAAAGTTTTAGACATGTGGAGAATTGTTAAAATGTTGGCTGCACAAATGACCAGGTGTTTGAGGAAATTCACAGTTCAGTTAAACATGATCAAAAGTCTTCTGTGCCATTTGGACAGGAGTGTTGAAAAGCAGCGAGTCGGATCAAGCAGGAGGTTCGAAAGAACAAACAGCTGCTTTTACTTTCTGTCTTCATAACCTTTGTCAGGGACACAGAGCCGTGCGCATCATTTTTAATGCACACTTCATTTAAACCTGTTGCAATACAAAACCCCGTTTGTCGAACGTGTACAAGTCCTTTGTGTACTGATAATATTTTGCAGCTGCTCTGTTGTAACACACATTCTTTTCCTCTCAGTGTATTTCCTGTTCAGACCTTTTCACAGCCTCTTCATTCGATGTCGCTTTGCTTGTTTTGTATGGTCAGGTGCTGCGGACATGCTCTTTACCAGACCTCAGTCAACTCTTCAGCTCACAGCACGACTTTGACTTGACTAGCAGCAAAGCTAATGTGGCTCCAGACAAAGACCTGGAAATGGAGGACCTGGAGGATGGAGCTAAAGAGGATGACCAGTCTGAGGCTGAGGAGTAAGAGATGCATGAAGATAATGTCTGCTCTCACTCTGACTTTAATCGCTCTTAACAATCTTGGCATGGTTTTATGTTTGCCAGCAAATGCATGTTTGTGTTGTAAAACATCAGTTAGCTTTAAGTGTATTTGTGCATTATAATTGAATAATGACAGATAACACTCATTGGTTTCATTCTGTGAAGTTTCTGATAAGTAATACTGCCAACTAATGGCATTCTGTGAGTGATGACACTGTGGTTTGTTCCTCAGTGGGTATGAAGATGAAGACCTGAGGGACATCAGGGCCTCCATGGAGAGGCTGTTGCAGGAAGAAGGTGACCTGGCGAGAAGCCCCCCAGTTTTTGGAGCAGGAGACTTTAATGGGAACCCTCCAGAGGATGGAGACCAGGAGCTTCTCAACACCATCACAGCTGAAGTTGATCAGGACAACAGTCAGATGGCTGTAGATAATGATGATGACGATGATGATGAGGAAGATGAGGATGAGGAATACTCTAATGGGAGTCCTGGAGATGAGGAAGCAGGGGAGTTTCTTTCTAATGGTGTTGGAGAAGAGCATCCCAATAACAACAAGCAGCTCAATGAAGAATGGCATTCAGGTAGGAGGGCGGGGCATCGTGGGACAACAATTATTGTTTCAGTTTGAGGAGTTGATTTCAAATAGGACAGACATCTGTTTGCTTCTGTAGCTGAGTTGTTTTGTAGTACTATGTATATTAGAGCTTTGAGAAATCCTACACACCTGACGCCAAGCATCCCAGATGTGATCAAGACCAAGATCCAGAAATGTTTTCAGTATTCTCAAAAATACTCCAGTTTTCTCCCACAGACCAAAAACATGCATGTTAGACTGATGGTGACTCTAAATGGTCTCTCTGTGTCCCTGAGATGGACTGGAGATCT
>JBBPBX010003987.1:26708-43907 GCA_038048925.1 Garcialebias charrua
TATATATATATATATAATATAGGTGTGTTTGTGTGTTTATATATATATAATCTAGGTGTGTGTGTGTGTTTATTCATATATATATATAATATAGGTGTGTGTGTGTGTTCATAAATGAACCCTAATGTTTGTATACTGTACTTTTACTTTCAGATGGGCTTGACGAGAGTGTGGAGCTGTAAACACCACCAAAAACCTCTGTTGATGCCCAAACACAGTGGTCATACCCAGGGATGGAGGACCACTCCTATTCCAAAGGACCCACAGAAATATTTATTGGCTGTTTCTCCCTCTGGAATAATCATGTTTATTTCAGATGCTTATGGTGGTAAATGCAGTGACAGGTATATAACACAGAACTCTGGGTTTCTGGACTATCTGCGTGCTGGAGATCAGGTGATGGGTGATCGTGGTTTCCAGTGGTGGGATGTAACTAAGGACAAGTACTTTGTTACTGTACTTAAGTACATTTTTCATGTATCTGTACTTTACTTAAGTAAAGTTAAACATTTGATTTTATCATGTCCTGGACGACTGAGAATCTTCACCAGCATAAAGTTAAACATTGGTACTTTTTACTTTTACTCCACTACAATTTACATTAAGAATCTGTACTTTCTACTACACTACATTTCTATAATGCGTTGAGTTACAAGTTACATTCACGTTGTGTTTTTTTAATTTATTTGTTTGTTAGTTTGAAATTAACCAATGGTGAGAGGGGAGTTGGTCCATTGAATCACTGCAAAGCGGGCAGGTAACGTTAGACCTGCTTTCAAGAAGAGCTGGGCCAATGACTTATATTCTAGTATAAATGTCAATGAGCTGGGAGCACCCACAGCACCACTAGCACTAGTTGGCAGCACGGTGGCACAACTGGTAGAGCTGCTGCCTCTCAGCGAGCAGGTCCCCGGTTCAAATCCCGGTCCGGGGGCCTTTCTGGGTGGAGTTTGCATGTTCTCTCCGTGCATGCGTGGGTTTTCTCCGGGTGCTCCGGTTTCCTCCCACAGTCCAAAAACATGCATGTTAGGCTGATTGGTAACTCTAAATTGACCCTGGGTGTGAGTGAAACAGGTCCCTCTTGTAAATGAGTCCCCGTGGCTCAACGAGGCTAGCCTGTATAAATAAAGGTTGAATGAATGAAAAAGCACACCCATAATGGATTCCACCGTGGAGAGTCAGCCAGAAGATACGCACCACCCATGGCCTTATTAAAAGACTATTGCAAGAGTATTCAGTTCAGCAGGACAGATTCTTTTCCCCAAAACAGCCAGATTGATCTAAAAAAAACTCTGAAAACCAACTTCTTCTGAACTTGAACAAGAAATTCTTGCTGCAATATTAAAATGTGTCAGTTCATGGATGTTAGGAGACAAGAGATTTCTCCAAATGTCTCGACACTCAGGTCCAACTTTTGAAAATGGTGTCAGGAAGTTAAAATATTGTTCACTATTGACCCATTACAAGGTTGACTAGACAGTATTTTAACTAGAGTTGATGACAAACTGCAGTTGAAATGATCAGATGTTCCTTTGTTAGGTCTAATGCTCCTTTTTTCATCAGACAACTTTTACTTCAATGTGTTTACTGCAGTTAAAATGACACATTGGTTTTACTTTGTGTTAAATAAAAACTTTCAAAGGTATAATCATTCCTCTCTTGTTTTACTTAATGTCATTTAACTCTGCATGTCATCCCTGAAATTCTGACGCACAGGATCACAAGTCCAAGTGTGCACGGTGTCACAGAGTAAACACAATAAAAACATGTATTATCTGCAGCATTGTTCATTAAAATGACTCAACACTATTAATGGATTACAGAAAATATACATACGGTAGGCACACTTAATGATACAGTATGTAGACCATTGCACTATGTAAGACATTCAGCAAGTACCTACTTTTATTTGTACATTGATACCTTAAGTATTTTTAAAAGCGAGTACTTAGTTACTTTTACTTAAAGCTGCACTATGTAACTTTGTAATGCAGTCTGTAACTTTTCTAACAATATATTTTTAACAGTGGCGGACTTAGACATTTTTGGGCCCCAGGCAAACCTTTGTAAAGGGGCCCTCCCCCAAGTCAGCCTAAATGTACCATTAGGCCCTGCCCTGAAGGTCAAAGATTTTCATGTTCATAGTCTAATACTGGGAACTAGACAATAAAAACAACTTTTTTTTTTTCTCTACTTTAATAAGGTACAACTATCCTTTAAAGTCTTTTTGCAAAACATGTTTTATTATTATCTCGGGGTCTTGTTCACGAATGAGGGAAAACTGGAGCGTGAGATCGATAGGCGGATAGGTGCAGCATCCGCAGTGAAGCGGGCGCTGTACCGGTCTGTCGTGGTGAAGAGAGAGCTGAGTCAAAAGGCAAAGCTCTCAATTTACCGATCGATCTACGTTCCCACCCTCATCTATGGTCATGAGCTTTGGGTTGTGACCGAAAGAACGAGATCTCGGATACAAGCGGCTGAAATGAGTTTTCTCCGCAGGGTGTCTGGACTCTCCCTTAGAGATAGGGTGAGAAGCTCAGTCATCCGGGAGGGACTCGGAGTAGAGCCGCTGCTTCTCCACATCGAGAGGAGCCAGTTGAGGTGGCTCGGGCATCTGGTTAGGATGCCTCCTGGACGCCTCCCTGGTGAGGTGTTCCGGGCATGTCCCACCGGGAGGAGACCCAGAGGAAGACCCAGGACACGCTGGAGGGACTATGTTTCTCGGCTGGCCTGGGAACGCCTTGGGATTCCCCCAGAGGAGCTGCTCCAAGTGGCTGGGGAGAGGGAAGTCTGGGCCTCCCTACTTAGGCTGCTACCCCCGCGACCCGACCCCGGATAAGCGGAAGAAAATGGATGGATGGATGTTTTATTATTGCAATAAAAGGCTCTAAATCAAGTCTTACACCAAAATTCAACAACACTAAATAAACACAAACAAATAGAGAGGGTAGATGTGAGCAATACAGTAGAAATATATTTTCCTAAATTATAAGATTTTCACAACTTTAATTCTTTTAACGTTATATTACATATTCTGTAACAGGGAACAGTTGTTAGATCAATGTGAAAAAGTGAGTGTGTGTAGTTGAGATGTGGTACTTTGAGATGAATTCACACACTGGCTTGATATGAACAGCAAGATGTCCAGGCATGAGACACCTTTTACAGCATTAAGTGATCATGAATTACCTTGATTATTCAGCTGGACTTCTATGAAAGTTGTCTTCTGTCTTGTTTCTGGTCTTTAATGATGCATGTTTAAAGACTGCATCTGAAAAAAACAACAAATATGTTAGTGTTGGAGGAAATAAAAGAAAAAATAAGACATTATTACATTTAACACATGTGAAGGCTCTCATTTATCCAAGTTTCCATAATTAAGACTGAAAGTTTTGACTTCTTTTTAAACCTTAAAACTTACACAGACTGTAAGACGTACTGTAAACTAAATGACTCAAATAATGTCACAGATTTTTCCACCTGGATTATTGAGCATGCATCAGGGAATGTCACTTTTCATTTATATCAATTTTTACATTTTAGATAACATTTTAATTTAGCAATCCTAGCCTTTTGATTCTGTTGTTTTAAACTAACAGTGGCATTTCTGTCCAAAGCAAACCTGTCATTATTAAAAAACACATTTTTGCATTACTCTGAAAGCTATAAGTTGTGCTTTATAATATATTAAATATCCCTTCTTCATCCCAGAGCTGGACTTTTATTTTGTTTTTTTGCCAAAAGTCAAGTGATCGCTTCATCCTTCACTCACAGGAATGAGGAAATGGATTTGTCACAACTCACGAGCGAATTAAATCATGTCCAAAGTGGCTGGTGAAGCTCTGCTGATTTCAGGGTGTTTTTGTGTTGTTGGACGAGTGATTCATGGTTTTATTATATTTTTTAGAACGTTTTATTAACATATAATCACAGAACTTCGCAGCGTCTGCCACAGGACATGTAGTGGGGGCGGAACATTCCAGACATTCCAGACCTGCACTGACAGAAATGAGGAAGTCACGAGCGAATTAAATCATGTCCAACGTGGCTGCGTGAACCTCTGCTGATTTCTGCTGGTTTTTGTGTTGTTGGACCAGTGCTTCATGGTTTTATTATATTTTTTAGAACGTTTTATTAACATATAATCACAGAATATTGAAGCGGCTCCGAGCGGACATTCAGCAGGAGGCGGAGCTGCAGAACTCACGTTCAACAGAGAACGGACTGGGCTCCCCTCAGAGTCATATATGGCTCTGAGGGGAGGGAGCAGAATGCTTTTACCTGCTGGAAATTTTTCTAAGTCCCAGCGTTCTCCAGAAATTAGATAGTGAACCTTTAAGTAAAAATATTAATTTGGTACTTCTACTTTTACTAGAGTACATTTTTGTCTGTTTATTTGTACTTTTACTTAAAGCTGGGGTATGTAAGATTGTAATGTAGTCTGTAACTTTTCAAACAATATATATTTTAACATATTTCTTCACTCTGTCACTAGATTGATGTTAGAGAGGTAATCTCTGAAAAAACTAAAAAAAAATATTGTCCCCTTGCTTCTCCAGGTGGTAAATAAGCATTTCTAAAAAGAAAAAGTGACCCGCCATTTTCCAGCCAATAAAAACAAAGTTTGTAACCAGCCAATAAAAACCGAGCTTGAATTTGAATCAGCCAATAAAAACAGAGCTTGAATTCAAATTTCAACAGACCACAAGGGGGCAGAGCCATATATGGCTCTGAGGGGGAGGGATCAGAATGCTTTGCTTGTTGAAATTTTTTCTAAGTGCTGCTGTTCTACAGAAACTGCAGACTGAACCTTTAAGTACAGTGAATCAGTAAAGTCTTTGTCAAAAGAAATGTCAAGCTCCAGATCAGTTTATACCAAAAGAAATGGTTTAATTTAGAGGTTTGATATAATTACCGGTATCTGATGCAGTTGTCGTGTTTTTACATATTTTTCTCCCTCAACATTTGTGCCATGAATGAACATTTCTAATATAATTTTCTTTGTTCTTTCTCTTTCAGACAACAACGAGTAATGTTGTTTCGTGCAACAGAGCTGCTGGCAGTCATTTGACGTCTTCCCACAACACTTAATGTTGACAGAAGGATCTATGCATGAAGCGTGGCGGCCTCACATTTCACTGTGTCAGGCTGGGCTGCATGACGTAGACCTGTAGACCTGTAGAACTGACCATCAGCACCTGGAACTCTTTCTAAACAGTGTTTACTCAGACCTGTCTCATTGCCACATCTATGTTTTATATAACCAAAGTTCATTTCAAGCTTCTGTAAATATGTCATCAAATGAGTGATATCTATGTTTCAGCATTCAAGTGTTGGTTTCTTTTTGTTGTTGGTTCAGTTGGACTAAGATCCAGTGCTCTCAGGTGTTCTCTTGCTATGCTCAAACACAGCAGCAAACTCAGTCCAGGTCAGCCTCAACATAAATGTACCTGAATAAACTCAAGAACCAGCTGAACCTCCTTTTCTTACCAGTTTCCCACAAATCAAAAGTAAAATATTGCCTAGTTTATTTTTCACATTTCTTACAGTTTGAGTTGAAGCAAATATAATGACTGTTCTTATGAGTGAAGCTGTTTGCCACTGATGTACACTGAAGTACAACACTGGCTGTTGTGATGTGTGAGTCGGCTCAGACTCAGTGTTAATTATAGAATTTGTGATTTAGAAGGTACTGTACTAATTTATGTTTGGTTCCACATTTTTAATTTCTAAATGTTTTTTTTTTAGTTTTTATCTAATAAACACTTTTTCAAGAACCTGAAGACTTTTGTTATTCATCAGGCTTGGGCATAAAGACTGCTACCACTCCTGACATTTTTAGTCCTTTAGCAGAACATTCAACCTTTGACATCTGAGTGAACAAGCTGCATTTCTAATTGAGTACCCTGTAGAATAATGTCACAGGGTTTTGTGTCAACACTGCAACTAATGTGTCACGGCATGTGTTTTCTCTGGTTTTGGCAAAGGAATATACATCGGTAGTGACATCCTCCTACTAAGAACTTACAACACAAGATGATACTGAAGTAAAGTGGATCTTACTGAAATTTAAATATAAGTCCAGAAGATCCAAATAAAGCATATGATATGGTGCCAAGAGGGGATTGTGGTACTGCAGGAAGTCAGGTGTGACAGAAATGTAAGGATCGAGGGTTTGAAGACTGAAAACGGGTGAGATCTGCAGTGAGACATCGGTTCAATGGGATTATATCAGGAATCGGTGATAGGTTGACAAATTCATTCATTCCTTTAACCTTTATTTAAAGGTGCTATGTGTAACTTTCTGTAGGGCACAGAACTTAGAAGTATTTTCAACAGGCAAAGCATTCTGATCCCTCCCCCTCAGAGCCATATATGGCTCTGCCCCCCTTGCTCTGCTGAAATTCAAATTCAAGCTCTGTTTTTATTGGCTGATTCAAATTCAAGCTCTGTTTTTATTGGCTGATTACAAACTCTGTTTTTATTGGCTGGTTAACGGCGGGTCACTCTGTGTTTTTAGTGTTTTTATAAATGCTGATAGAGAAGCAAGGGGACTATAGTTTTTTTCAGAGATTACTTTGTCTAACACCAGTCTGTCAGTAGATAGTGACAGAGTGAAGAAATATGTTAAAAATATATTGTTAGAAAAGTTACAGACTGCACTACAAAGTTACATAGTGCAGCTTTAAACAGATAAGTCACATTGATCGCCAAGATCGGCGAGAGTCCTGAAATTATGACAGATTGTTTATTCAGCTGGGGCCTCATGTACAAAGACTTGCGTGGATTTCCTACTGAAAAGTGACGTACGGTCAAATCCAGAAAAGTGTGTACGCACAAAAAAATCCAGATGCATCAAACTGTGCGTACACTGGAAACGTTTCTATAAAAAAAACTGTCCATGACCCGACAGAATTATTGGGTTGAGAATTTTATGTTTATTTGATGGTGATTTCCATCTTTTTGGAGGCTAAATACAAATACAAGGTGAACATCAATTTATTTGTATAGTTTATAGTTTTTTTTAGGCTTTTATATTGTTTATATCGATATCGAATTATATCGTTATCGACCGAAATTAAGAACTATATCGTGATAAAAATTTTGGCCATATCGTCCAGCCCTACATGCACGTTACGTCTGCCTTCAGGCCCAGGCCTCCCTTGCAAAAGATCTGTGATCTCAGTGGGATTTGCCTGGTTGAATAAAGGTTAATAAATTAACAAGTGTTACGTTTCTGCCTTCAGCACGGAAAGATAAACCAGAGCTGAACTGTTCACGTCAGTGGTTTCTTCATCAGCTGCTTCCTGGTTCCTTTCTCACAGAAATAATCTGTTGCTTCAGAACGGAACGACTGAAGGAAGGACATTAGTCCGATTTGCATCCAACAGGAGTAAAGGACGTGAAATATTTAAATAAATTCAAAAGACGGCCACCTTGTGCTCCATTGTTGGGGTCGGCATCTTCAGCAGCCGCTCCTTCCTCTTCCAGCGCCGGGTCGCCAGCCTGGTCTGGGGGCGCATCGGGGGGTTCGGGCTCTGCCTCGTTCTGAGCAGGAGGGTCAGCGGGGGCCGGTTGGGCTGCAGGGGGCTCATCTGCTGCTCCCTGACCTGCAGCTTGTGCCTGACAGGGACAGGANTTAGAAATGCTTTTAGTAACACCTGGAGAAGCAAGGGTTTTATAGTTTTTTCAAAGATTACTTTGTCTAACATCAGTCTGTCAGGAGATAGTGACAAAGTGAAGAAATATGTTAAAAAATATATTTTTAGAAAACTTACAGACTGCACTACAGAAACTGCAGACTGCACCTTTAAGGACAGAGAAATAGATAAATGTTTGATGAACTGAGATTCTTGTTTAGGCAAACAATGAAGTTATTTCTTGGGAAATTAACATATTTCTTTCTCTTTTTTAAATTTAATTTCGAACAGTTAAAAAAAACATAAATAAAAAGGTAAATATTTCCATCAAAACATTCTGTAAACAAAACAAAAATGGTTGAAAAAAAGAGCAGGAAGAAGCAAAAGCTTTAGTCCTGTCCTTAAATTTGCATGCAAATTCTGAATTCAATATACTGTATAAATAAATATTGTACATAAATACCCATACAAGCTTGGATACTTGCAGCGTACTAATAATGTACTGCCTTCAAATGTTCAGATGAAGTTTGTTAAGAGGACGAGCTGTTATAGTCTTAAGGGAACTGAGATTTTTACAAAACCTCAGTACAGAACTACCGGTAGTTTAAAGGGACGGTCTGTTTCAATACAGGGAGTTGATTTGTGGAACGGTTTAGGAAATGAAGTTAAAACTGCAAAATCAGTGCTTGTGTTTAAAAAATGATTAAAACTAAATTGTTAACAATAATACTAAATTTCTATTTAATTGTTTATTGTACTAGACATTTTTTGATTTGTAAAGTTACTCTTTTGGTTCGATTGCTCATTGACGAGTATCGTTTGAGTGAATTGTTTGTATTGATTTTGTTTTTTGTTTTTGAAAAAAGGGGGCAGGTATAATAAGATTTCTTCTTCTTCCTGCCACCTTTCATTTTATGTTTTTTTTTCCCTTTTAATATTACACATAAAAAGGCTTTTCTTTTAACACAATGTAAAATGAATAAATAAATAAATTAATTAATTAATTTACAGTCAAAGCTGATATTTCCTGTTTCAAGCATCCCTAACCAGAAGTTCAACCAGCTAAACTGAAGTGCTTAATCCAGTCGCCAGACCTGGATAATACTGAGGATACAGAAAACTAATGAGGGAGGCATTTCACTACATGGCTTAAGCTTGAGGTTCAAGGCAAAAAACATAAATGCCGTATCAGCAAAAATGGACGCGAAACTAGGAAGACTTTTTTTTTAAAGGAAGTAAAAAAAAAAATTGCTTTGCTGTGCACCATCAAACAAAAACAATATAAGCAAACAAAATGTCCACTAGCTGAAGTTATAAACTTCAGATCAAATTAAAAACTATCATTAAAACAAACATTAAAAAAAGTGTGTTGGGATGATGAAGCATGTCACCTGCACAGGTCAGAGGAAAACATATAAAGGACCTCATCCTTCGTGATGATTGGATGGAAGAATGCGCCGTTGGTTCCATTAATCATATTGCACTCATCGGACGTCCACCAATTCAAAGAGCTGCATTCAAACACACAAAAGTGAATATTAGTGTCTTTAATTTGGCATCAGGATCATAACAGATAGTTGAGTTTCAGGCATTTAGTCAAACATTTGAGGTAAAAGATGGAATTCAGAGAAAAAGAAGTTTACTACTGATTGATCTTTTCTTTGTGTGTGGGTGACTATGTTTGGCTGAGATGTATGAACTGTTTTGTTAAATAGTATTTAAACAGGCACAAGATTAGTGATGGAAACAATGAGGCACCAATGGGAAAAAATGAACAGGTGTTTGTTAAATTTTAGTTTAAACACTATCTGATCAATGATTCTCACTGGTTTGATTTACTGAAAGATGGATTTTTAAATTATGTTGGAGGTGAAAAAAAGATTACCTGTTACCATTCCATTTGTCCACCCTAGCAAAGTCTGTGTAGTTCTGTTGGCCGGTGAAAAAGACATATTCTCCATCACTTGAACCATTACTTTTATAGAAAAGTCCAACAAAGTCGTCTAGCGTAGGGTCAAATTTTTTGGCCTCTTTGAGCAAGGGATCTTCATATCCCCACAGAAGCTCTTCCACTGTGTGGCTGGAGAACAGGCCTATGTTGGTGAACGTCATGTAGGCGGAGATCAAAGAGGCAATCAAACGTGAGTTCTTGAATTTTTCCATCACGGTCTACCAGGAAATAAAGGACAGACAACGTCAAAAAAAAACATCCTGATGTCAAGATGTGAAATGATGAGTCATTAATAAATAGTAACTGTCCATGTACTGGCAGATTGCGTTTCAATAACATAAAAATGCAATTTTGTTTTTTTACTCGCAATAATTCTAGTAATTTTACCATTTTACTCCTGCATCATTTTAGTGCCAATTTTACCAGTAAATAAAAGGCAAACTAAATTAGAGATTAGAAGTTCAAGATTATAGATGTTATGGACATTAAGGGTATAAACTTGAACAGTGAGAATGTTCATTTTAAACTAAATGATATGATTCATCTTCAGACGTATCTTTAAAGGTCAGTCTCTCTCTTTATACTACCGGTATGTGTGTATATTAATGAAATTATCAATTTTGTGCTGTTGGAAACTAACTTTACTTACCCGGTAAGTAATTTTTCCAAATCACAGAATTCTTCCTTGTTTTAGAATACTTTTACTTAGTTGAATATATGTATGTATTTGTATATGCTCTAAATACAGTATGCCTTTACTGAAAAGGCAAATAGACAGAATATCTACTCTGTATTTGAAGAATAACTTTGAACTACCTTGTATGTGCTTTTTGTAACAAAAATTATTTACTTTTTCAAATAGAATAGTGTTAAATAAGTTAAACTAAAGATGCATTGGTCTATTGATGCTTTCAGATCAAATAAATACTGCTTGACAAAAGGACATCATCATTGTGACCAATTCTCTCTTTTTTTTGTTTGTGCTCACCATGGCAGCGATGTTAACAGTCCTGATGAGGTCACTTTCTGGACCTCGGGACATGTTGCGCTGGAAAATGTAGGTTTTGGGATTGACGGCTGCTACTTTAGTGCCATTATCTTGGAAAAACACTTCCTCCATTGGTCGATACTCTCTGCATAAAAAGATGTAAACAGTCAGCATAAGTCTAAAAAAAAGCTAAGTCTGGTCCTCTGGACATTCAAAAAACAAAACAAAACAAAATGCCCAGAGGACCAGACTTAGATTTTATTTTTATTTTTCTACCTGGATTATTGAACATACATCAGGGTAGTTAGCATAAGTGTTAGCCATGACAACACAGACTTCACACAGCTTCTTCCTGAACATTGTGTGTGTGTACACACAGTGTTTCCCCTACCATTATACAAGCAGGGTGCCCCGCCTACCAAACCGAACTGCGTGCATCCCCCATCAGCAATGACATAGCACTAAAGGTGTGCAATACAGGCGCACTAGCTAAAGGCAACACTTACCACAGACAATCACAACCCAGACATGCTCTTCTCTTCACGTCTCAAAAAACTCAATTACTTTTGTTTTCATCTTTTTTTATTAACTACCGGGTACAAGGAACTGCATCATAGCACCTTTGAACCTTGACACACAAAAATAGTGTTTGCTTATTTCTAGTTACGGTGGGTCAGATACTGTGTTGGGCAGCTTTTATTTAATACTTTAAAATGATTCTTTAATTTCACATGATGGCCTCTGAGGTAATAAAAAGAAGCCACTGTGACGTTGGTCTCTTACCGATATGTGTATGGCCCAATCTCCACCACAGCTGGCTGTTCCCCACCCAGCACCTCTTGTGGATTTGTCACGTTGAAGAAGTAAAACTGCATGTAGATAGGTGCAGGAGGATCCTTCCAGGCGTTAAAAGCCTCTGTTCCATTTTTCAAAACTACTTCCTATGGAGGACAAAGGTCAGTGGGTGAAAAATGATGAGGTATGCTGAGAATGAGCCGTTTCACATCACATGGCAGGGTGGAATCATTCTTTCATTAAAACACAAGGAGGACACAAACCAAAGTTTCCATGTTTTGATGGAAAACAACTGAAGCCACAAAAACCTTGCTGCACGTGTTGGAAGCCGGTTTCTGGGAATTCAACAGGAGGTTGGCTTGAAACACATCAATGAGGGCTATTTATGGGACAAGTCTGGCTGGAAGACTGACGAAAACGAAACATTTCTTTCTCCCTTAATAAACTTTTCCAGATACAGTATTATTTAACCTTTCTTGTGATTTATGGCAGATGTTAAGGAAGCCAAATCAATCCTTGCATTTAAGAAACTGGTTAAAAACGAATTGTTAAACAAATATAAATGAATGTATTTTAATGAGTAATATATGTGAACTGAGAATTAAATGAGTTATTTACTTATTTTGTTATTATAGAAAATGTTGTTTGAATTTTTAATAGATAAATAAGGAGCAGATTTAATAAGATATTTTCTTCTTTGCTACCTTTCATTTTATATTTTTTATATATATTTTTCCTATTACACATATGTTAAATGTTGTATCTCATTATTATAAAATGAATAAATGAATTTTTTTTTTTTTTAAACCCTATGGGCCAAAATTATACCATTCTTAAACTGCAAATATGGGCCACACAAAATCACTCCAAGGGCCACAAATGGCCCCCAAGCCGCACTTTGGACACCCCTGCTGTATAGGCCGTCCCCTGGTGCCTTGAGGAGGCTAATCTGTGTGACTGTCATGGCAGTGAAGTGGTCAGAGGATTAAAGGTCTTTGCATGTCAAAAGGAGGACACTGAAACACCTAAGCGCACATCACATGCAGGTGCACAAGTGAAAGAGATTAGTCAGGAGTGCATTTGAGCTTAAACTCTGCACACCTGAGAGGCAGAGCTGTGCTACTTGAGCTTTTTATACCACTGGCTGCAGCTAAATGTTCGACCCCTTCACTTTCAGATATCTGTGAAGCGACATCCATCTGAGGAACCAGTTGGTTGGGAGTTCTCACGAGGATGGATGCAAAGCCCGAGTCAGAGGTCGATGATGGGACCCCGGTCCCCGACAACGACAGCCCAGACATCGAGACTAACGACAGCCTAGACATCGAGGCTTTGACCACCTTCAGATTTGACTCCTCTGGTTTGGAGGCGACGGCGGAGCAGCTGGAGCAGGTGACGAAGAACATGGAGACGCTGCTGTTGGACGTGGAGCAGATGAGGAGCAGCTGCAGCGAGCAGGCCGGCGAGCTGCTGCAGGTGGCGGCGGACCTGAGGAAGCAGCAGCAGGAGCTGAGGGAGAGCTACGCCGAGATGACCCGAGAACTGCAGGACATGATGGGGTCGGTGGAGGAGCTGCTCGGCACCAAGAGCGCCTTCGAGGCCAAAGAGAAGGAAACGGAGAAGCTGAACCGGCTCCTCTGAGGGGATGGAGACTAACTTTGTTTTCTAATAGGGTTAAGCTGGTTTTGACTTTGGGGGTGTGGGACATGTTTGTAAAGAGATTAATTTTAGAATTATTAATGTTTGGGGGTTTAAATTTGTATTTATTGTTTGTTGTGTGTGTGTGTGTGTGTTCTTTTTTATGTCCAAGTTTGACGACCACGTGTGACTAAAAAGGCATTTGTAATCTTTAAAAAGTATTTTACTCAAATCTTTAACATGACAAAGCCCCAGCTGGTCTGCACTGATAGATTCCCAGTAGGGGTGCGAATCTCTCGGTGTCTGGAGAATCGATTTGATTCCGATTTTTGGTGTCACGATTCGATTCAAAATCGATTTTTTTGATTCATAAACGATTTTTGACTCAGAAACTATTTTTCTATTAAAATGGTCATAAATTTAGTTTCAGTTTTGTAACTGACAAGCTGAAAAGAATAAACAACAATGTAAACAAATGGAACATTTATTTAAAACAATAATTTTAGGTTCCTTATTGTATCAAATTTTTTGCATCGTTTGATATTTATACCAAAAATAGGAACAAATAATACAGGAATGCATTAAATTCTGTAACTTAAATAACCAGTATTAGGTTAGCTTTTTGCTCTGTTACTTATAGAAGATTATTGTTTGAATTGATTGTTTGAACTTGTTTTGTTTTTGAAAAAAGGGGCAGATAAAATAAGATTTCTTCTTCTTTCTGCCACCTTTCATTTTATGTATTCTTTCATATACTATGAGATATGGTTTTATTTTCTTTATCTTTTGGGTTTTAATGTAAAATGAATAAATAAATAAAAATAAATAAATAAATAAATAATCAATTTAGGGGCTTTTAGAATCGATTCTGAATCACCAGGACTAAGAATCTAGATTCTTTTTTTTTAATTGGTTTTTTCCCTGCACCCCTAATTCAATCCATCCATCCATCCATTTTTGTCCGCTTATCCGGGGTCGGGTCGCGGGGGTAGCAGCCTAAAGCCTGAAATACACCTGAGTGTCCTCAGGTACGCCACTCTACGCGCGCATTTTGTGCGCATGTGTTTTGCTGCTATACTTCAGAAACTATCAGCTTTCAAACGCTCTCGTTCTCCTTGTTGTAATATGAGCAGCTGCGCACGGAGGGGACTCAACTGAGCTCGCTGATTGGTCACTTGCTGACACGCCTACTGAAATGATTGACAGCCAGCTCATGTAGCTCGCTGAAGACCGCGGCGGTGTTCTGATGCGGTGTTTCTACTATATATGTTATAAAAAGTTCTCTCAGAAATAAAAATAATAACAGGGAGTGCTTTTCCTGCAGCACACAGCCCACCAGGGATATTTAAAACATCGCGCACCCAGGTAGGACCTGAATTCATTCATTTCATTCATGGAGTGAACGGAGGAAGAAGTGATTACTTGACTTTAGGCAAAAAAACAAAAGAAAAGGCCCGATCAGCGATAAAGAAGGGGAATTTATTTCATTTGTGTAACATACAAAACAGTCCGGCGCCGGGGAAGTTTATGGTCAGACACCGCGCATCGCGCACGCGGACGTAAAAAAAAAGCTTTGCGCGTATGTGCCCTGAGGGGCTACGCGGGGCTACGCTTTTGCCTTGACGTACGTACGTTGCGTATAGGCGTATCGTGAGAACGCTCAAGTGTATCTCGGCCTTAAGTAGGGAGGCCCAGACTTCCCTCTCCCCAGCCACTTGGAGCAGCTCCTCTGGGGGAATCCCAAGGCGTTCCCAGGCCAGCCGAGAAACATAGTCCCTCCAGCGCGTCCTGGGTCTTCCTCTGGGTCTCCTCCCGGTGGGACATGCCCGGAACACCTCACCAGGGAGGCGTCCAGGAGGCATCCTAACCAGATGCCCGAGCCACCTCAACTGGCTCCTCTCGATGTGGAGAAGCAGCGGCTCTACTCCGAGTCCCTCCCGGATGACTGAGCTTCTCACCCTATCTCTAAGGGAGAGTCCAGACACCCTGCGGAGAAAACTCATTTCAGCCGCTTGTATCCGAGATCTCGTTCTTTCGGTCACAACCCAAAGCTCATGACCATAGATGAGGGTGGGAACGTAGATCGATCGGTAAATTGAGAGCTTTGCCTTTTGACTCAGCTCTCTCTTCACCACGACAGACCGGTACAGCGCCCGCTTCACTGCGGACGCTGCACCTATCCGCCTATCGATCTCACGCTCCAGTTTTCCCTCATTCGTGAACAAGATCCCGAGATACTTAAACTCCTCCACTTGGGGCAGGACCTCCTCCCCGACCCGGAGAGGGCATGCTACCCTTTTCCGGCTCAAGACCATGGCCTCGGATTTGGAGGAACTGATCCTCATCCCGGCCGCATCACACTCGGCTGCAAACCGCTCCAGCGAAAGCTGTAGATCACGATCTGATGAAGCCAACAGGACCACATCATCTGCAAAAAACAGAGAAGCGATTCTAAGGCCACCAAAACGGATCCTCTCAACACCTTGGCTGCGCCTAGAAATTCTGTCCATAAAAGTTATGAACAGAATCGGTGACAAAGGGCAACCTTGGCGGAGTCCAACTCTCACCGGAAACGAGCCTGACTTACTGCCGGCAATGCGGACCAAGCTCTGACACCGGTCGTACAGGGACCTAACAGCCCATATCAATGGGCCTGGTACCCCATACTCCCGGAGTACCCCCCACAGAACCCCCCGAGGGACGCGGTCGAATGCCTTCTCCAAGTCCACAAAGCACATGTAAACTGGTTGGGCAAACTCCCACGCACCCTCCAGGACCCTGTTGAGGGTGTAGAGCTGGTCCAGTGTTCCACGACCAGCACGAAAACCACACTGCTCCTCCTGAATCCGAGGTTCGACTATCCGACGGACCCTCCTCTCCAGAACCCCTGAATAGACCTTACCAGGGAGGCTTAAGAGTGTGATCCCCCTATAGTTGGAACACACCCTACGGTCCCCCTTTTTGAATAGGGGAACCACCACCCCAGTCTGCCATCCCCTAATTCCCAGTATCTTTATACAGTATTGTGTTAAGACTGCCGAATCATGTTTTTCTGCTTGAATGGCAACGATGACGAGACAAAACTCTGTCAGTTGAATGTTGCTTCCTGGTCAACATTTCACTGTCTCTCCACACATCCAGACCCGCTTCTCTGTGGTTTCTCACTAAAATAAACCAACCAGAGCCCACGAAGCAGTGTTTTTCTGCCAGCAGCTGTTTCTCTGTGAATCACTGCTCTGTGTTTAGTGGTTATGGGATGTGTGGAAGGGACAATCAGTGGTCAGTCTGTGAAAAAAAAGAAAAACAATTATGATTCTCTATAGGTTTTTAGGGTCTCCTTCAGATTAAATATTTTTCGATGAGCTGATTCATCATTATGTGTGCAACTATTACATTTTGTGTTAAAAAAAAGCCAATTTGCTGCACTTATTTCAGTTATTTCAGCACAGTGAACATGGATTGCCTCTTATTTCTGCTTTACAGCAAATATGTGGATGTATATATGTGGGGGAGGTTGCCGGCTTAACTCCCCGGACTGACAACATCAAAATGTGGAAAAGATGACTCACCTACACCTGTCTCCACCATCATTTGAACCACCCGGAGATCCTGAGCAAGGCCCTTAACCCACACCATCTGCTCCCCCGGGCACCCTAAACAGCAGCTCCCTGCTCCACACAGAGGGCTGTGGCAGCTCAGTGGTGTGGTTGCATCAGGAAGGACATCGGGTGTAAAAACAGTTGCCAACTCTTCACGAGTTTATTCACTGTGGCGACCCCTGAGGAAGGGAGCAGCTGAAAGAAAAGTAAAAAACTGTACATACGTGTATTTATTTACATACCCCCGATAACTTTTTTAAAAGCTTTTTGACCTACATCGGTGTAAAAACAGAAAAACAATTTAGCATAAAGAAAAAACCCAAGTTTGTTTGCATGGAGGAAATTTGACACTTTCTGGGCTGGAGGTCTGGCAGGCAGACCAAACTGAAGATAGAAAGCTGCGTGTCCAAGCCTTTGTGCACCTTGTAGGTGCACACTCCTCTGCACTGACCAGCCGGCTTGAAGACGGTAAGACGGCGCAGGGATTTTATTTGCTGAGTTTAGCACATTTTCATTTCTATTTTGCATATTTACAAAAGAAACCCCAACACAAATTACAACTTGTATTGGTACAGACTGATATATATA
>JBBPBX010003987.1:56631-66712 GCA_038048925.1 Garcialebias charrua
TATATATATACATAACTGGTTATTATGCATTAATTAAGGGTGACATAGAGACAAAACTGACTAGTTTATTGCCAATTAGGGAAACAAATCTGTTCACCTATAGATTTAATCTAGAGTTGTTCTATTAAACATTTAGACTAAGTTGCTACCTTACAAGCACAATAAGCATTTGTAAACCTATTTCTTTAGCATTTAATATTGTACTTTATCACTGTATTATAAGTATCTACAACTAATATTGTATAAAAAATAGGTCTGAAATGTTTAATATAACAATTCTAGATGAAATATATAGGTGGCAGATTTGGCTCAATATTTGGCAAGAAACTGGTCAGCTTTGTCTCTGTCACCCTTAATTAATGCATAATGAACAGTTATCAATGATTTATAAAGTGTTTATAGAGGAATTAATAACGTATCTATAAACTATTCATTCATTCAACCTTTATTTAGTCAGGTTAATCCCATTGAGACTTGAGGACTCATTTGCGAGAGAGACCTGGTTTCAACAAAGAATGATGACAACAGCGACAACAATCGGTCTTTTGCACGTGACGTCACGGCTAATGTCTTTTTGCACTTACGGTCGCCATGTTGGGTGCATACCGGTTCATTTAAACAGAGGAAGTCCATGTTAAACACAGTGCGATACAGAACAATAACATCAGCAAAATGCAAACTAAATATAAAAATGAGCAGATGCCTTATAGAGAGAAACTCAACCTTGAAGCCAGAGAACGTTACATGGTGAAGTTAGCTTCAATTAACAACATTGATCCTTACGAGGTAGCAGCTAAGGCATGGACTTCCTCTGTTTAAATGAACCGGTATCCATACAATATGGCGACCGGGAGTGCAAAATGTCACGTGTCTGCAAAAGACCGATAGACAATCATAAGAGAGGCATCCAATTTTTTTTTAAACAAGTTTTTAAAAAAAGATGTCAAAGTAGCAAAACAGCTAGATTATAAGGCAAATGTAGAAAACTAAAAGCAGGAACATGTCTGCATTGGTTCTTGCCAGGAGTCCAACAGATTCTTAAAGCCATTTAGAGAGGTCAAGGCCAAGAGCTTCAGATCTTTTTGTAAGATATTCCATGAAGCAGGAGCGGAGTAGGAGAAGGCCTTTTTGCCAAGCTCAGTTCTCAGTGAGGAAACACTGCAGGTAATCATGTCCTGAGTGCGCACGCTGTAGCTGCTCTCACGCAGAGACATGTAGGAGGAGATGTATGAATCATATTAGCCATCGGTGGGGAACCTTATTGTAATGTGATACTAAGATTTTTATCATTTGTACCTTTGTAAATTTCCACTCAGAGACAGTTTACCGGTGAGGATCGTGACACCGGCATTGCTCATTCTTCTACTCCTGTTCCTGTTGCTCCTCATCCAAGAGAGGCACTCACATACAGCTATGGTACTGGTGACTACGGCGAGTGCTCTGTCACCTGTGATGGAGGGATGCAGTATCGCAGCGTGGAGTGTTTGGTTCAGGACCCATCAACCCCCCAGGTGGTGGATGAGTCTTATTGCATAGCCCAGGGCCTGCAGAGGCCGCCGAGTCAGCAGGACTGCAACATGCACCCATGTGCTGCTGCGGAGTACAGTGTCTCCAGCTACAGTGTGGTTTGTATCTCACAGCAGGGAACCTTTATATTTTAAATATTTTACTGATTCATTTGCTGATGCATTACAGCTGTGATTGGAATATATTGTGTGTGACTGTCAGTGCTCAGTAACCTGTGGGGAAGGACAGCAGACAAGAGAGGTGATCTGTAGGGGACCAAGAGGGGAACATCTGTCTGATCAAGCCTGCACAGGACTGGCAGAACCTGCTTCTGTCCGGGCCTGCCGCAGACCTGCCTGCCACACTCACATAACCTGGCATGTGACAGAATATGGACTTGTAAGTGAGGAGGGATGAAATGTATTGTGCACTGCAACAAGACTTTTAAAGATGCAAAATATTGTATTTTTTATCCACAGTGCACAAGAAGTTGTGGTGGGGGTGTGAGAGAGAGGAAAGTTGGCTGTTTTGATACAGATCTGAACCCTTACCTTGAGGATGAATGTGGATCCGCCAGCAGACCAACTTCTGTTGAATCGTGCAACTTGCAGCATTGTCCAGGAGTACAAAGTAAGAAAAACAAGCTGGAAGTATGATCAGTGTGATTAGTGCTCTTTGGCATTTTTTCACTTTTCTTTTCATTTTCCAGCGGTCCCAAGTATTCAAAACCAGGGGGCATTTAGAAATATCATAAGATTTGTACCTCATAGTCCAGAAGACCCTACGGGTATGCGCAGTATATATTATTTTTCCTTTATTTTGCATGTAACTGCATGCAAAGTATGTGTGAGATGGGTAAAATATATAAAACAAAGTTGGTGTTTGCAGTATTATTCTTGAAAAAATACAAATGTAAAAATATTTTGAAATTCTGAAAAAAAATTGTACTTAGACTTTGCACTGATTTTTACTTTCACTCAAAAACACAAAGCCCATGCTTTTCAGCCACAGTATTGTTAAAGGCCATATTTATTGTATGTACTAGAAGTAAATAATCAAAAAGAATTATTTTTTAAATTCATTTATTAATTTCATTTCATTTCCATTAAAAACAAAGATACAATTTCAATTGTTTAAAAAAAAAACATAAAATGAAAGGAAGCAGAAGAAGAAAATTTCTTATCATATCTGCTCCCTCTTAAAATCAGTTCAAACTAACAATTCAAACAATAATCATCCATCCATCCATTTTCGTCCGCTTATCCGGGGTCGGGTCGCGGGGGTAGCAGCCTAAGTAGGGAGGCCCAGACTTCCCTCTCCCCAGCCACTTGAAGCAGCTCCTCTGGGGGAATCCCAAGGCGTTCCCAGGCCAGCCGAGAAACATAGTCCCTCCAGCGTGTCCTGGGTCTTCCTCTGGGTCTCCTCCCGGTGGGACATGCCCGGAACACCTCACCAGGGAGGCGTCCAGGAGGCATCCTAACCAGATGCCCGAGCCACCTCAACTGGCTCCTCTCGATGTGGAGAAGCAGCGGCTCTACTCCGAGTCCCTCCCGGATGACTGAGCTTCTCACCCTATCTCTAAGGGAGAGTCCAGACACCCTGCGGAGAAAACTCATTTCAGCCGCTTGTATCCGAGATCTCGTTCTTTCGGTCACAACCCAAAGCTCATGACCATAGATGAGGGTGGGAACGTAGATCGATCGGTAAATTGAGAGCTTTGCCTTTCGACTCAGCTCTCTCTTCACCACGACAGACCGGTACAGCGCCCGCTTCACTGCGGATGCTGCACCTATCCGCCTATCGATCTCACGCTCCAGTTTTCCCTCATTCGTGAACAAGACCCCGAGATACTTAAACTCCTCCACTTGGGGCAGGACCTCCTCCCCGACCCGGAGAGGGCATGCTACCCTTTTCCGGCTCAAGACCATGGCCTCGGATTTGGAGGAACTGATCCTCATCCCGGCCGCATCACACTCGGCTGCAAACCGCTCCAGCGAAAGCTGTAGATCACGATCTGATGAAGCCAATAGGACCACATCATCTGCAAAAAACAGAGAAGCGATTCTAAGGCCACCAAAACGGATCCTCTCAACACCTTGGCTGCGCCTAGAAATTCTGTCCATAAAAGTTATGAACAGAATCGGTGACAAAGGGCAACCTTGGCGGAGTCCAACTCTCACTGGAAACGAGCCTGACTTACTGCCGGCAATGCGGACCAAGCTCTGACACCGGTCGTACAGGGACCTAACAGCCCATATCAATGGGCCTGGTACCCCATACTCCCGGAGTACCCCCCACAGAACCCCCCGAGGGACGCGGTCGAATGCCTTTTCCAAGTCCACAAAGCACATGTAAACTGGTTGGGCAAACTCCCACGCACCCTCCAGGACCCTGCTGAGGGTGTAGAGCTGGTCCAGTGTTCCACGACCAGCACGAAAACCACACTGCTCCTCCTGAATCCGAGGTTCGACTATCCGACGGACCCTCCTCTCCAGAACCCCTGAATAGACCTTACCAGGGAGGCTTAAGAGTGTGATCCCCCTATAGTTGGAACACACCCTACGGTCCCCCTTTTTGAATAGGGGAACCACCACCCCAGTCTGCCAATCCAAGGGAACTGCCCCCGATGTCCACGCGATATTGCAGAGTCGCGTAAGCCAACACAACCCCACAACATCCAGAGCCCTAAGGAACTCAGGGCGAATCTCATCCACCCCCGGAGCCCTGCCACCGCGGAGCTTTTTAACCACCTCGGCGACCTCAGCACCAGAGATTGGAGAGCCCGACCCAAAGTCCCCAGGCTCCGCTTCCTCAGTGGAAGACGTGCCAGTAGGATTGAGGAGGTCTTCGAAGTATTCCGCCCACCGACTCACAACATCCCGAGTTGAGGTCAACAGCACGCCATCCCCACCATAAATGGTGTTGGTCGCGTACCGCTTTCCCCCCCTGAGACGCCGGATGGTGGACCAGAATCGCCTCGAAGCCGTACGGAAGTCATTCTCCATGGCCTCTCCGAACTCCTCCCACGCCCGAGTTTTTGCCTCAGCAACCACCCGAGCCGCATGCCGCTTGGACTGTCGGTACCTATCTGCTGCTTCCGGGGTCCCACAGGCCAAAAAGGCCCAATAGGACTCCTTCTTCAGCCTGACAGCATCCCTCACCGCCGGTGTCCACCACCGGGTTCGAGGGTTGCCACCACGACAGGCACCAACAACCTTGCGGCCACAACTCTGATAAGCTGCCTCGACAATAGAGGCGCGGAACATGGCCCACTCGGACTCAATGTCCCCCGCCTCCCTCGGAACGTGTTCAAAGCTCTCCCGGAGGTGGGAGTTAAAGCTCCGTCTTACGGGAGACTCTGCCAGACGTTCCCAGCAGACCCTCACAATACGTTTGGGTCTGCCAGGTCTGACCGGCATCCTCCCCCACCATCGGAGCCAACTCACCACCAGGTAGTGGTCAGTTGACAGCTCCGCCCCTCTCTTCACCCGAGTGTCCAGGACATGCGGCCGCAGATCAGATGAGACGACAACAAAGTCGATCATCGAACTGCGACCTAGGGTGTCCTGGTGCCAAGAGCACATATGTACACCCTTATGCCTGAACATGGTGTTCGTTATGGACAATCCATGACGAGCACAGAAGTCCAATAACAGAACACCACTCGGGTTCAGATCAGGGGGGCCGTTCCTCCCAACCACACCCCTCCAGGTCTCACTGTCATTGCCCACGTGAGCGTTGAAGTCCCCCAGTAGAACAAGGGAGTCCCCAGGAGGTGCACTCTCCAATACCCCCTCCAAGGACTCCAAAAAGGGTGGGTAATCTGCGCTGCCGTTTGGCGCATAGGCACAAACAACAGTCAGAGCCCGTCCCCCCACACGTAGGCGAAGGGAGGCTACCCTCTCGTTCACCGGGGTGAACCCCAACGTACAGGCACCAAGATGGGGGGCAACAAGTATGCCCACTCCTGCTCGGCGCCTCTCACCAGGGGCAACTCCAGAGTGGAAGAGTGTCCAACCCCTCTCAAGGAAACTGGTTCCAGAGCCAGAGCCATGCGTTGAGGTGAGTCCGACTATTTCTAGCCGGAACCTCTCAACCTCACACACTAGCTCAGGCTCCTTCCCCACCAGAGAGGTGACATTCCATGTCCCAATGGCCAGCTTCTGTAGCCGAGGATCAGACCGCCAGGGTCCCCGCCCTCGGCCACCACCCATCCCACAATGCAAACAATAATCATTCATATATAATACAGCAAAATACATAACTCATAGTTTCACGTTTAGCAAAATAGACATTAATCTGTTATATATATATTTCCAACAAAATATTTAATAAGCATGTGCAAAAGCTATATTCCTACATAGTCTACAGTGAAGAGTATTTCAAGCAGTAACAGGATGTTTGACTTTACATTTGCTTGCTTTAGCTTGAAGGCCAGACACACACACTGAGCATCATTTTTACCCTCCTGTCATAGATTCTCATTGTGCACAGTCATTTTACGGCTGCTGTCCTGATGGTCATACCTCTGCAACTGGACCCAGGAACCAGGGCTGTGTAACAAACGACTGCGCCCAAAGCAGGTAACATGATGCACACATCCCATCTTTAAAACTGACAAATATAACAGTAGTTTCTAAAACAAACTCACAAATACATTTAAAAAATGTTCCTAGGTATGGCTGTTGTTTGGATGGAGTCACACCAGCTCAAGGAGATGGAAGGGCTGGATGTCCTGAGTATCAAACTACTGAAGTAGGGAACAAACTTTTTTTTTTTTTTTGCATTTTAATACACCAACATCTTCATAGTGGCTATACTGTGCAAACAAATATTTATTTTACGACACAAATTATCCACTTAAGGCTTGTTTTTATGTGGGCATGCAAAGACTTTGCCAAGTCGACATCATGCTTAATACGCCCATCTTTTAAAAGTATAAATATTAAGACAAAAGTTGCCGTTAAAAAAAGAGAAACATATTTTCTTAGTAGGAATATGTTTGCTGGAATATGGAACAAACTGCTAAATATTTTGTGATTATTACTTTCATTGGTTGAAAATTTAAAACATTTTAAACAGAAATAAAATGGAGAAATGGGAGCTTTCTGTCTATCACATATATCCTAAAAATATAATTGTGATTAACTTGTTTTTTTTTCTTCTTATCAAAACAGCATCAGCCATTGCGACCTGTTGATTCACCAACTGGCAGTGCGTGCTTCCTGCCTCGTGACGAGGGTGCATGTGAAACGTGGACGCTGCGGTTCACCTATGACAATGACACTAGCAAATGTAAGGAGTTCTGGTATGGCGGCTGCCATGGCAATGCCAATAATTTTATCTCCCTGGAAGCATGCCAGAGAGCATGTGGCGGTGAGAGGGAGCCTGCACCCATGAGGGTGACCCCAAGAGAATCAATTGGTAGCATTGCAAGAACAAGGGCTCAACGTGCGCGTCTCCTGTACACAGCATAGACAGCACACACTCACATGATCTACATCACAGGACTGGCACACAAATTGATAGATTAAAAAAAAAAGGATTATATTGAGTGACATTACAGTTTTGCTTGACATACAGTATTTTGCAAAGGTCTTAATTTCTCCCAAGTGAAACTATTCTGTGAATTTTGAAAGTGCAAATTTTCAATTATTTTGCAAGTTTTTTAATGAGCTGACAGTATATTTTTTTGTGTAAACTGCTTTTCTATCTTTTTTAAGTCGATCCTTGACAAAAATTAATTAATTAATTAATTCAGTAAAACCTGACATGAGACATGAGAGATGCATTATCCTACATGCGGTGCACCCAGTATTTGCTAATTCTTCATTATAAATGGTAAATGGTAAATGTTAAATGGAGCTTATTTATATAGCGCTTTCCAGCCCCCTGTGAGGAGCCCCAAAGCGCTTTACAATACCAGCCATCCACCCATTCATTCAGACATTCATACACCGGTAGTGGTAGCCTGCCTTGCAAGGCGCCATCCAGACCTACCGGGAGCAACTCGGGGTTAAGTGTCTTGCCCAGGGACACAACGACACATGGTGGGCGGATGCGGGATTCGAACCTCCAACCTTCCGATCAGGGGTCGACTGCCATTACCACTACACCACGGCCGCCCCAAATGAATTAAAGTGGTTTTCTTCAGTACTCCATGTTTTCTCAGTCTTGACAATTTTATTTTTGACGTTTTCTTCAGTCCTCTGTAATTTTGCTTCATTGGTTGAGTAATGTGTAATTACAGTGTAACAGTGTTTACTGTGGTTAAATAATAAATGCAGCTAATAAAGTCTCATTAATAAATACCTTGCAACTTGTGTTTTGTGATATTTTTGCTCTTTACTCGTGCAGTGTTTTTTTTTTGTGTGTGAAGTTTATGCATTTGACATGCTACTATTTGACCTGTCGCTGCTGTAGAGCAGCATGCAGGAAGACAAATAGATTATCTCACCCCTTTTTTCTTCTGCCATCAGGCTGCTTAACCTATATGTGTAATATTTTTTACGTTTTTTTTTGTTTTTGTTGGTTGTTGTTATAACTTTTAGGTATATGAGCATATGTGTGTATGGGTGGAAATCTGGAAACTGCCTAACTGAACTGTGCTTTGGGGATAAATAAAGTGGTCTGAATCTGAATTTAAATGTATGAAAGAAAACTACGAAAATTAATCTGATTTAGTTTGTAAATTGTTTAACTACAAAATATTATTATTGTTAATACTGTAACAAGGGCTAACAAGAACCATTGCAACATGGTCCAGTTAGCAGCATGATACTGTTAATGCTGGAATATTATTATTATTTAGTTCTAATTTGTCCTATGTTTAAATCCAAAGTTCAGCCATTTAAATTTCAGAAACAATTATGGCATTGAATTCTTGCCAGTTGATAAAAGGCAAGTCACATAATGTTTTTAATAACAGAAATGTTTCTAAAGAAAAAAGTAACATGACTACTGTATAACAATATTTTATGGGTTACAGAACAACAAAAGCACGAATAAACGAAGGAGTTATCGACTAGTTATTTACTTTGTTTGTTTTCTGCTTTTATTAAAAATTTGATAAATTTAAATAAAAACATGTATATAATAATTATAATAAGAAAAAGAAGAAGAAACAGAAGAAAGAATAAGAAATAGACAGAATTTTTTTGTAAAAACAGGACTTTTACTTTGAATTAAAATCTTTATTCTGAAAAACTGTTTCCACATCAAAACCGGAAGTAGTTTGACATCATTTCCTCTCACTGCTTTTTCTAGAACCTCTAAACCGCACGATAAATCGAGTCGTAAATACTACTGTTTTTTTCTCAGTTTCGCACTTCTTAAAACCTAGAGGGTGTAAAGCGAGTACAGATATGGTAAGTGTGCTTTGTTTCAAGTTTTAAAATGTAAAATATTATATTTTCCTTACGTACCCAAGTCATTCTGTTGAGGCTAAGCTAACGAGCTAGTTGCGAGACTGACGCTAACTAGCATACTGTAGTTGGTAACTGTTTTCCATTGCAGTATTCAGTTAGTACTTCATTTAGCGTATCATTAAATCATCTTTATTTCCGAAATATTTATTCGGATTACATAACGTTTGGCGGAATTTTAGAATACAACAGCAATGAAGTAGCTAGAGCATGTTTTACGTTGAAAGTGGTCATTCAGTGGAACGACTGAACGTAACGCAATGTGTTTCCTGAGCAAGAAATTGTGTCGAAAAGCTCTCATTGTACTTAATTTTGTGTGAAGCAAAGAAAGCGTCATGCATTATTTTAAATATTAATCATTTGTGCTTTACAGTCGCACACAATTTTGCTTGTCCAACCAACCAAGAGACCAGAGGGCCGCACTTACGCTGACTACGAGTCGGTGAATGAATGCATGGAAGGTAAATGTCTTTGTTTACTTTTATTAGTATATTATTTTTTGTCATTATTTGTATAACTATTGGAAGTCTTAGTCAACGCCATTATCAGAACGCTCAAAACTATTTATTCGAGTTTTAAAAAGGAAAAGCTTACTTTTTCTCATATAGTCTGCCAGTACTAAAATCAAATGCTGTCACATGTATGAGTGAATCAAGACTGTTATGTTTTAATAAAAAACAGAAATTAAGTTGTCCAAAGAAATGTAGTTCATGGATGGTATGTTATTCTGTTTTCAGTTGCACAGTTTACAAATGTTTGCCAACGTTTTTGGATATTTTGTTTTATTACAAATTACCTTAATCACTTTCCACTGGCTACTAACCTGTCTAAATAAAGGTTGAATGAATTGCAAGTAATTAATGTTGTCATTCTTTGTTGAAAACAGGTCTCTCTTGTAAATGAGTCCTAGAGGCTCAATGGGATTAACCTGTCTAAATAAAGGTTGAATGAATGAATGAAACTACCACAATATAATTAGCTGATTTTGGCCTATGGTAAATAGTTTTAGGAGCCCTCTGGGGTTATAGGAATTCCTGAGCACCCCTAAATCTACGTTTGAGGGTCTTTCCCCCTCATTTTATTCTCAACATGAATAAAAAAATAATTAGATGAAACAACTAGCCCGCATGTGGTAAAGCAGAAAAAAATTA
>JBBPBX010003987.1:66795-79269 GCA_038048925.1 Garcialebias charrua
TATGACAGTCCTCTTCTTTGTACAGGTAGTCCCCGACTTACGAGCGCTCTTACTTACGAGGTCCCGGACTTACGAGCATGCATCTCATTAAAAAAAATATTTTTTTTTTTACTTTTTTTTTTAATTTTTTATAAATGAATACATGTACAGTACCAGGGTATCCGCGGGGTTGTAAAAGGTAGTAAAAGGTAGTAAATGAAATTAACACAAATTAAGGCCATTAAAAAGTATTAAAAAGTAATAAACGTCATCTGACGAGGTATTAATTTTTTTTAAACCTACACAACTATATTTTTCTTGTTCTGTCGTCTAAAAAAAGGTCTGTGAATTTATTTATCTTTTCTAATTTTATGTTCCAAGTAGGACCTTAGCTAAAACAAAGACGTCATATCGTCAGTCAGTGTGCGCGCGCACCTACAGCTGGTATCATGTCTGTAAAAAGAAACAGGAAAGGATCACGGCTTTATCCTCCGACATTTAACAAGAAATGTACCTAAACAATTGTTTGTTAGCTCGAAATTATAGCAAAAGGGGTGTCTCAGTCTAACGTTTTCTTAATAAATGTACTTTAATGGTTAAATCGGCTTTATTTAAAAAAAAAAAGTGTCGCTGCCTCAGTGCCTGTGTGCTCCGTGATCGCTCAGCGGTGACAAACAGGAAAAAGGAGCGCGGCTCGTTTCGCCGACATTTAACAAGAAAATTACCTAAACAATTATTTGTTAGCTCGAAATTATAGCAGAGGTGTTTTTCTGTCTGTCATTTTCTTAATAAATGCACTTTAATGGTCAAATTAGCTGCATTTCGCCACCGTGGTGCAGCTTGCTGCTGGATTGAAGGTTCAAGCAGAGAGGTGGGGAGAGTATGGCAGGCCGATTGAGTCATTAATAGCTAGTGAAGATTCTCAGTCATCCAGGACATGGTGAATTCTAAAAAATGCAATAAAAAAACAATAAAGTATAGTATAATAGTATAATAAATAGTATAATAAATAAAGTCCAGTTGTTTTTGTCTTGAACTTTTTTAAATTTGTCATTATAGGCACGTTTTCCTATTACATGATACAACAGCATGCCATACTATTACTACAATAGATATGAACTGTTTTTTTTTTCAGTCAGAATGAATGAAACGGTCATATTTCAGTGTTATGGTTTATAAATATGGGGAAAAAATCTATAAATATGTCACTTCGTCCTATAAGTTGCAAGGCATGTAAATTATGCAAAAAACTGCAACTTACAGGATGAAAAATACAGTAGTTATTATTTTCTACCTCTCCTTTTGAATTATGCATGTGTTCAGTGTTGAATTATTTTAACTAAACTGTTCTGTTTTCAAGTTTACAGTTTTTGTTTGCCATTAGAGATATGTTATGTGTGGGAACAATTAAACTTTTTCTCTTGGGTTAGATTTAAATAACAAGTAGGTCAGTGCTTTTATTGAGGCAAGAAGCAAATTGATGTATCCAGTAATTGTTATAAAACTACATTTACTACCAAAGTTTAGGAAGAAAATGACAGTAATCTATCACTTTACAATTAGTTGCTCTAAACTGAAGTACAACAGGTTGCCGCTACGGTTACAGCTCGGTGCCGTGATGGTATTAAAAAATATTTTGATGGTATTAAAAAGGTATTAAAAGGTATTAAATTCAACTCTGGAATTTCTGCATATACCTTGAGTACTGTACAGTCACCAAGCACTTAGCCTATCCTAACACAGTTTTTAAAGATGAAGGAGTGAGTTGAATTGTCTCCCTTTCACATAAAGGGAGCTAGCTCCCTTTATGGGAATGGAGCCTGCAGGGAGGAGGGACAATTCAACTGACTCCTTAACTGTGTTAGGATAGGCTAAGTGCTTGGTGACTGTACAGTACTGTACATTTATCTATTTATAAATAAAAAACAATAAAAAATAAAAATACTGTATATACTGTATATTTTTAATAAATAGATAAATGTACAGTACTGTACAGTCACCAAGCACTTAGCCTATCCTAACACAGTTTTTAAAGATGAAGGAGTCAGTTGAATTGTCTCCCTCCTCCCTGCAGGCTCCATTCCCATAAAGGGAGCTATGCTCCCTTTATGTGAAAGGGAGACAATTCAACTTATTCCTTCATCTTTAAAAACTGTGTTAGGATAGGCTAAGTGCTTGGTGACTGTCCAGTACTGTACATGTACAGGGAACCCCCGTGTTACGAACGACTTCGGGACCTAAGAACGGTTCGCAGCTCGATTCTGCCGTAGGTAGGGGGTGAAAATTATTATTATTTTTTTAATTATTCATTCATTCATTCATTCAACCTTTATTTATCATGCTAACGGAGCGCGCGCACACATTTAAGCATGTACAGTAGTGTACTGTAATGTTAAACATTGCTATTCACATTTACAGAATAAATAAAAATATATTTTCTTACTTTGAGATGGTCAAAGCCGACATCTTAGGTTGCCATGCGTTGATTGTTGTCGGGCCGAGCAGCGCGGCGGCCGGCCAGTGAACCACCGCAGCTGCTCCAGACCTGTGTTAGCTAGCTGGCTAGCTTCTGCTAGCCAAGCCATGAGCTGGTGTTGGAGCGGCGGCGCGATCAATCTGCAGCTTCTGCTGCTGCCTGACATCCACAAAGTTCACAGAGACGTTTCCAGCTCGTAATTAATCCATATGAAGCCATCCTGGTCACCAGTCTTCGGCCGGCTCCCGTGTTAGCTCCCGTGTTAGCTCCCGTGTTAGCTTCTGGAGCTAGCCAGGCCAGAGCCTGGCCGGAGGTGTTCGCGCGGCGGCCTGGCACGATCAGCGATAAATCCGCTGCTGCCTGAGACATCCACAAAGTTCACAGAGACGTTTCCAGCTCGTAATTAATCCATATGAAGCCATCCTGGTCACCAGTCTTCGGCGGCTCCCGGGCAGCTAACCTAAAATGGCGTCCGGTGTTCTACATTACTGTAATTTGTGACCGGAGACCCCAGTGACTGAACCTAAAATGGCGTCCGGTGTTCTACATTAATTTGTGACCGTGTAAACTGAAGACCTACTTCCTGTTGCCCAAGATTGCTCAGAAATGATCAGAAATGATCATTTTTATCATAATTATTATTTATAAAGCCTTTAAAACAACCACAGCTGCAACAAAGTGATGTACACATGAAATTAAGAACATTTAAACACACAAAAAAAAATATATATATATTTTTTTTAATACAGTAATTTCATATTTTTATTAAATATGATACGTTCGTAGGTCCCGTTGTTCGTAGGTCGATGGAGTCGTAAGTGGGGGGTCACCTGTATTCATTTATTTAAAAAAAAAATTTTTTTTGTTTTTTTTTACTATGTGATCCTACTTACGAATTTTTGACGTACGAGCGCCCCCTAGGGACGGAACTCGCTCGTAAGTCGGGGACTACCTGTAGTAGGGCTTGAATAATACAGGTAGTCCCCGACTTACGAGCGAGTTCCGTACTTATGAGTTGCACGTAAACCGGAAATTCGTACGTCGGAACAAGAAACACGTGTTCTCGTAAGTCCGGATTTTCGCTCGTAAGTTGGAACATTTATGGTAGCGCTACTACGAACACTCGTTTTTCATCAAAAACATTCATACTACTTCATAAACATGCTCAGAAACGTGTTTCCAAACGGTTAGCTAACACACTTTGCTCTAAAAACACAAAAAAGTGCTGTATTTTTTACAAATTTACTGCTCGTTCGCCAGCTCGTAAGTCCGGGACCTTGTATGTAAGAGTGCTCGTAAGTCGGGGACTACCTGTAATACTATTAAAAAATGTTTTGAACAGCATTTGACTACAGTTTATTTGGTGCAAGTGCAACTTGGAGCAGGAACTATCATTGTTACTGGTAATTTTTCATTCAACCTTTATTTAGGTAGGTTAATCTCATTGAGCCTCGAGGACTCATTTACAAGAGAGACCTGTCTACAAACTAAAGAATGATGACGACAGCAACAGTAGATTTTCCTTGAACAATAAACCTGAGAGAGAAATACAGTACAGATTTTTTTTTTTTACAAGTAAAAACAAAGGTATCAAAGTAGCAAAACAGACAGAATATAAGGTAGATGTAGAAAATCAAAAACAGGAACATGTCTGCATTGGTTTTTGCCAGGATTCCAACAGATTCTTAAAGCCATTTAGAGAGGTCAAGGCTGAGAGCTTCAGATCTTTTTGTAAGATATTCCAGGAAGCAGGAACGGAATAGGAGAAGGCCCTTTATAATTACAGTGTACTATATAGGATCTTTGAAAGTATTTTTAAGCATCTTCTGGTGGCCACTGTTAGTATGAAAACTTTATGAGAAATCCATAATTTCAACTGAAACAAACTTTGAGTAAATAAATGTTAAATATGAAGGCACACATCTCACAGACTTTTAGGAATGTATTGCACATATGCAGTTTTAACTAACGTTTAGCTTAATTTACTTTTCGGTGTTTGATCTTGTATCCATGTCAAGTCAAGGTTCTTTGTCATTCGCATCACATGTTGTTAAAGTGTAAAAAGAAACTGTAAATAAGGATCTAAGATATAAACTAATATATACATTAAACAAATGCCCAACGGTACGCTGAATGATCTAAGATATACACTAGTCGCTAATGGTGTAAAACAATACACTGAAGAACAGCAGTACAATTCTCATAACTTCGGTTCAACTATACCAAAGCATGCAACAAAAATACAGAAACAAGGTGCCAAAAGTGGAAAATAAATCAAGCTACAGCAGCATGGTCTTATTGACAGAGTGTTTCTGATGACAGGTTATCTTAGCAACATGGTCCAGTTAGCAGCATGATACTGTTAGCAGTGAGGTTTCTCTTAGCAATGGTCCCGTTGGCACCATAGTACTGTTAGCGGTGTGGTTCGGTTAGCGGCATGTTCTCGTTAGCAGCGCTAGCAAGTCTTGTTGGCTGGTCCCGTCAGCAGCATGATGATAAAAAGGACCGCAACAGCTGCCCTTCTAGACTGCCTTCCAGAACTGGGTCAGGCAGAGAGAGAACATCCAAGGTTTCCCCGCAGAACCAAATGAGTCCATAGAGTTCGGTCTTTTCAGACAGATGGGAGGATCATGGAGACAGCTGCCATGACAGGGCTGAGGCTGGAAGGACTGAACCACGATGACTGGATGGCATGATGGCAAAGCAGCGACACAGAAAACTCCACAAGTGTGTTGCGGACATACCCGTACTGTAGATGTGCAGTGTAGGCGCAAAAAAATTAATAAAGTTTGAGTCAAAGCGGAAAACTTTCACTGGGAGCCTGTGAAGCTGCCGCTCGGCTGAGCGCAACCGTCTAGGCAGTCTTGGCACTATCTCTGAACATTGTTAGATTACCGCACTATCAGCCCTTTAGAGTCATCTGCAGATGTTAAGATGTGTTCTTTTAACTTGCACTGTTGTAAAATGTTGTGCTGACAGTCACCCCATCCTGCACCTTTCTTTCAGGTGTTTGCAAAATGTATGAAGAGCACCTGAAGAGGATGAATCCAAACAGTCCATCCATTACATATGACATCAGTCAGTTGTTTGACTTCATTGACGACTTGGCAGACCTGAGCTGTCTTGTGTAAGTACCGTATAGATTTAAGGTCAAAATTGGGAATGGTTTTAGTGTGTTGATCTCTAATTTTTCTACTTTGAATGCAGGTACAGAGCTGATACTCAAACATACCAACCGTACAACAAAGACTGGATTAAGGAAAAGATATACGTCCTGCTACGGCGTCAGGCTCAACAAGCAGCAAAGTAAAGGCATATTTGACATGTTGTCCTGATACACATTCTTAAAGAGTTAACATTTCTCCGTAACAACAGAGCTTAAAAGAGCTGTGTATAAGGACAACATTGTCAGACTGAAAAGAGAGGTGTTTCATTTTTACTACACACATGTTGTCTACACATTGGTAAACGAGTAGGTTAGGAAAATGGGGTGTGGTGAGAAATTTGGGGTTTATATAGAAGTTGCATTTCGCTTGTTAGCATCTTCTCATTCTCAGACGGTTTTCTAATTTGTTACACTATTATGAAAAGGAAGAATTTTCTGAACCAACATGATACGTGTCTGTGAAACATTTTACAAATTAGTTTAAGCAAAAATAAACCTTTATTTTTATTTTTTAATGGATGTGTTGTAGGTTTTGATTGCAGCAAATTTACTTTAGAATTAGAGCAAAGTGGAGATTTGTGCTAACATCCAGAAGGTAAAAATTTCCACATTTTATTTTTTTTCCTTTTGCCATATACCTGTCATTAGAGTAGATTTTTTTTGTAAAATTTACTTCATGTATTGTCTGATTTTTAACTCATGTTTGTTGTATTTGAGTTAAACTAAATAAAATGTTTTTCTGACTAACATTCGCTCTTTGGTATACAATTATTACAGCCCATTATACACTACATTGTTTTGGCTATACAGTATTGTCTTAACTAGAAAAATGTACGTGGGTGGAAAAAGATAGAAACAAAAAAAAAAGTTAATATAGTTACTGTGGCTTGAAACTCTTGTCATGATTTCACCCAGTGTAAGTTTTAACTGGATCTTTAGGTGTTTTCCTCTCTTCACCGTTGCTTTATTGCGTGCTACTGTCTCTTTAAATGTGGCGGGCTGCCCTGTTGTTGCCGTGCAGGAAACCCCGTAGTGACTCTGAAGGGACCCAAGATGGCGGAAAACTCAAGGGGGGCACTTAGCAATTATCAGAGCTACACGTCTGGAATGAATGACAAATAGCAGTGTAATGAAAAGCGCGGCGTTGAAGTAAATATTTTACTCCAGTTTGTTAGTTTGCACAAGTTTTCGTACGCCTGAATATGAGCAGGGAGAGAAATGGTCTCTCCGCGGCCCCGAGCCAGAACATGGCGGAATACTTGGAGAAGAAATACCAGCTAACTAGCGTTAGCTGGCGTATTATTTAAAAAAAATAAGAGCATTTCTACTTAATTTGAACCGGTGTTTTCTGTCCGCAAGTGTGAAATAATGCTTTCAGTGTGGACCTGTGGTGAGTTTATTTCTAAAAGTGATTGTTTTAGGTTTTATAGCTAACGTAGCCTAGCTAACGTTACGTGCAAGCGTACAAACTGTACCGACAAGAGGGCATTGTGTTTTCTAATAAAGCGGTCGTAACAGCTGAACTTCTTTCGAATACACATTTTTTTTGTTGCTATATGCCAGGACTTGGTTATGCCTTTTAGCTGTTGTTTGGTCGTTTTTTTAAGTGTCGTTCGTTCTGTTAATTAGACTGTCGTTACCTTACTGAGTGGATTTATTGTTGTTTCAGCGTGGCGTTCTCTACCTTTATTTTATCCCTTGAGAGATAAGTTTGAGGGCATCTTGGCGATACTAAGCGAATATAACAATATCTGAAAGTGCAGAATCTGCCAGGGAATCTCACTGGACATTGATCTTTTTTTTTTTTACCCACTTTGAAGTTCCTTCCTGAGCCTTTTCAAAAGTTGCCAAATACTGCACTGACGCGGTAAACAGGTGTTGAAAGTAAACCGAAGTTGTGGCGTTACTAGGTTGGGCAGACGCCCTGTAAGACCCAAGAAGTAATCTGGGAAGGGGATACAGGTAACAAATCACCTGCCAGGATGACTGACACCCGTCGACGAGTCAAAGTCTATACCCTCAATGAGGACAGACAGTGGGACGATCGTGGGACCGGGCACGTCTCGTCAGGCTATGTAGAGCGTTTGAGAGGGACTTCTCTCCTGGTGCGAGCAGAAAGTGATGGTAAGTAAACAAATGAAGGCCACATGGATAGCAGTAAGTCACAAAATAACATTTACTCAATAAAAGTAACAGTGCCTGCCTTTTGTCCTTGTAACCAACTTTTTAATGGTTACCTTCTGTTTTAACTTGACAGGTTCATTGTTGTTGGAGTCCAAAATCAACCCAAGCACAGCCTACCAGAAACAACAGGTCAGTACATGATATGGTGCACGCTTGCTTGAGCAAAATGTGTATTTATAGTATGCCTGAATGGTAAATTGCATTGTTTTCCCCCCCCCACAAAGGATACATTGATAGTATGGTCAGAGGCTGAAAATTATGATCTGGCACTCAGCTTCCAAGAGAAGGCTGGATGTGATGAAATCTGGGAGAAAATATGCCAGGTAACTAGTTCTTGTGTGAGTTTGTGCTTGTCCTTACCATTCTGTTTATCCTTGTCCTGAATCTGGTTCTGCTGGGAGTGTCCTCTTGTTAAAAGTTCACGTTTTTTCCTCCATTGTCAATTGCTATCTTGTGTTTGCTTGGCCTAAGGGATTTGATTGAATTTATTTATGTATTGGAAATTTACTAGGGGTGAACCATTGCCGTTTTCTGGCCGATGACCAATTTCTAAAAAGCCTGATCTACTGATTCCAATTTTGGCCGATACCAATTTTGTTTTATAAGCAACACTATCAGGTGTTATAAGGTCACAATGCACCTTCAATTTTCCAATATTATTTATTTAAAAACATACCCTTGAACAATATCCTAGAAACAATACAAACTTGTTTTAACTGGCCATGAGGTTGTGCTCTGAAATATAAATGACGTTTAGACACTTGTTGAAACAAAAAAAAATTGGTAAAATCGGTTTCTCATGCAAGTATCGGCCGATTACCCAAAATTAAGGAAATTGGGGCTGATTTATCAGTGCACCCCAAAATTTACTGAATTCCTTTGTTTGGAATGCTTTTTTAAATTGGATTATTGGACTGGACTTAAATTGGATTACTGAATTTGAAACATGCTTTTGTTTCATTAAGGTACAGGGCAAAGACCCTTCCGTGGACATCACGCAAGATGTAGTGGATGAGTCTGAGGAGGAACGATTTGACGAAATGTCATCGCCAGGTCTGGAGTTGCCACCATGTGAACTCAACCGCTTGGAGGACCTTGCGGAGCTGGTGGCTTCTTCACTGCCGTCACCGTTGCGACGTGAGAAACTGGCACTGGCTGTGGAGAATGAAGGCTACATTCGCAAGCTTCTAGAACTGTTTCGTGTGTGTGAGGATTTGGAGAACAGAGAGGGACTGCACCATTTGTATGAAATAATCAAAGGCATCTTCCTGCTGAATCGCACCGCACTCTTTGAGGTTATGTTTTCTGACGAGTGCATTATGGACGTCATTGGCTGTCTGGAATTTGATCCAGGACTCCCGCAGCCACGGCGGCATCGAGAGTTTCTTACTAAGACAGCCCGATTTAAGGAGGTGATTCCCATTTCTGATCCTGAACTGCGTCAGAAAATACACCAGACGTATCGGGTGCAGTACATTCAGGATATGGTGCTGCCCACGCCCTCTGTTTTTGAGGAAAACATGCTGTCCACCCTGCACTCCTTCATCTTCTTCAACAAGGTGGAGATAGTGGGCATGCTACAGGTGAGAGGCAGTGTTATAAAGCATGTTTTTGTATTTTATATATTGCTTTGTCTCCTTTTGCTTTAACCAGCGTGAGATTGTTGTATTCTTATGGTCATGTGACCTTTGTGTTGTGTGTCAACTCACTAGTGTTTATGTATGGCTGTCTCCATAGAGATAGAGAGGTGTTGTGTAAATCAGTATGTGTGCACTAGAGGAAAACTGAAACGGGCACGCTGTTGACTGTAATACACTGTGCTGTGTGCGTTTTGAAGTACAGCAACACTGACAAACAATTTCTCCTTCTCAAAGCTAAGATCTATTATTAAACAAATTTTTTTATTCATTCAAACTTGTTGGACACATTTTGTGACATTTGATTTCACCCTAAAACATCAATCCATTTTAAACCCAACACGTTTTCTTTTTAGAAACTGCGTCTTTTTTTTAAACAAATTTATTAAATAGTACTTTTACTGATTTCCAGATTTAAAAATCTTACATCTTTGATTATTTACTTCCTGCTTTATAATCTTGACTTTGCTTTTAATGTCAGGACGATGAGAAGTTCCTGACAGACCTCTTTGCACAGCTAACAGATGAGACTACAGACGATGACAAAAGACAAGAACTGGTATGCTAGAATTTATTTAAATGTAATTTATTAAAATTCCAAATGCTCAGTTTCATTAGTTTTGTTGCTTTTGTTTCATATGCTTTTTTCAAATCTTGTTTAGGTAAACTTCTTAAAGGAGTTTTGTGCATTCTCACAAACATTACAACCTCAAAACAGAGACGCCTTCTTCAAAACATTGTCAAACATGGGCATCCTTCCTGCACTAGAGGTCATATTGGTGAGTATAGTTAGATTGATTAGCATTAGATTGTGGCTCTGTGTGTTAATAGCTTGAGTAATGATGCTTGCTTTTTTGTGTAAGTCATTTGATGCACCTCTAGTCTGAAAATAAATTGAAAGTCAAAATGATTAATTTATAACATCACAACATTTATGACGCTCGTGCTTACGACAAAGAAGCACTCGTGATAGTTTAGGGTTAGTTTTACAACCAGTTCACTTTGAATATATTTTCCTTTAAATGTTTCAAAATCTTACTACAGTGTGATCTGAATTCACATGTACAGGTAGGCAGATCTACCCAGATCCTCATTTATCTTACTTTTTCTAGTAAACTCTAGTAACAAATACACATAATAAACACTGTTTCAAGTCACAGTTGGTGTTGGTGAATTATTTTTAAAATGCTGACTGTCATTTCTGATTGCATGTTGGTTAATTGACAACTTTTTGACAACAAAATTGTTACTTGGTGTGAGTGGTTGTCTGTCTGATTTGTTTCTATATGGCCTTGTGACAGATTGCCTCTATAGTAGAGATGGGAAATATGGCTTTTTGAAGGGAACCAGGGGCCTCATGTATCAAAGACTTACGTGGATTCCTCACTGGAAAGTGACGTACGGTCAAACCCAGAAATGTGTGCACGCACAAAAAGATCCGGATGTATCAAACTGAGCGTACACCTGAATCCACGCACATTCCTTTTGTACATCACAATTGACGTGGAACTGAGCGCACGTGAGACACCTCCCCTGACACGCCTACATTTACATATGTTAAACAGATGCAAATTACTTCCTGCATGTGTGAAGGACATGTTTGTTTGATCCCTGCGCGATCAGAAATGATTTCTAGATTCGGGAAAATAATGAATTCAATATAATATGAGTGAGGACAAACATCCTAAGTAAGAATAGTAATAAAATGTGTTCATCATGCAAAGAACGAGTGATTGTCGGTATTTGTGTGCGCGCGCACCCTGCTGTGGTGCGCGAACCGGCTCATTCATTCATTCTGTGTGGAAATATTAACTTTGCGCACGAGTTTATTACCATTATTACTGTAAACACAGAGGAACTTACTTGGATGTTTGCTAGAACATAGATCTTTGTTTATGTAGATGATGTGAAGAAACGAGTCTGTGCGTCTTGGTGGAGACATTTCATGACATCACGTGATGTTGGCGTCTCCAGACGCTGCGCGCCCCGCAGCCTTGTGCGCAGTCTGTCTGTGAAGCTTTTGCTCTCCTACAAGTTATATAAGGTGTACTTTCACGTGTCATTTTGGAGAAATCTACAATAAACGCAGATAATGAATCACCTCCAGCTGCCGTGTCAACACCGGTGAGGGTGCGCGCGGCGCGCTCCAAGCGCGACCACTCAGCCTTTGGAATCATATGGATGAGACATTCCATTGGACATGATCCGGCTTTGTGTGGACTGGACTGCACAGTCCCGATCGACCTGCAGCTCCCTCTGTGGAACAGTTTGACCGCTGCTTCTGTATGCACGCGTGATGCACGGCTCCCCAGAGCGCAGCAGCAGTGCCAAACTGAAAAATGATTATTTCTGAAAACGGCTGATAAGCCATATCCTAGATCAGAAAATTATATCTGTTTCTAAATAAATGCTCTGCGTGTTACACTATTTATTATATTCTCCAGTAAGGCTGAATGAATCCGTTCCTGTTAAATTTATTTTTGGCACAACTTTGCGCGTCCTTTATTTCACTGCGTCATGTGGATGTAATACTTGTTAATCGTGTGTTTGGAGGGAATATTAATCATTTTCACATCATGAACAGTTAATAATAATAATAATAATAATAATAATAATGAATTCAATTTATAACGCACTTTTCATTAATGGAAATCTCAAAGTGCTACAAGGTGCAACATATTTGAATGTCAATAAGACAAATAATAAAACAATTAAAATCAACAACAGTATCAGCTAAGATCAAAAGTAGAATCATGAGGAGTAAAGTATGCTCGGTTGAAAAGAAAGGTCTTCAAGCCGCTCTTAAAGTCAACCACAGACTGTGGGGCTTCAGTTTCTCTGAAACACCTGTAAGTGTCGCCAAAGGAACAAGAACCACAGAAACGTGCGTACGCCTGCTCGGGAGCTTGCGTGGATATGTACCTGGATGCGCATATATTCACGTTCAGTTCAGTTTTGATACATACGGGGTTTTGCGTGGAAAGTGACGTGCGCAATGTTTTTGTGCGCACGCACGGTTGATACATGAGGCC